>PVIU01004841.1:0-28982 GCA_004026605.1 Ondatra zibethicus | reverse complement strand
ATAGCTTGTGAGCTTACCTTTTCTACTCATCTTTTCCTCTAATAGGTGTGGTTGGGGTTGTCTGAGATTCTGTTGATTAATCTTCTAGGTGCCAGTGAATCCAAAGCTAAGATGGTTTTCCTCATAGGATGGTCAGTGTCACAGTTCTAGTTACTCCGTTGGTTATTCCTGTTCCTGGAGGTAGCTCAGTATTCCTGTGTTTTGGTCTGCTCCCTTGGAGTTTGCAGTCTCAGGCCTACTTTGGTCTAGGCTGCTGGCTTTGATCTGTTTCTGTAAATCTTGGTCTGGATCTCCTCTTGCAGAAGTCCCTGGCTTGGAGTTAGGCCTGTTCTGGTGGTGATCACTGACTCTGGATCTGACCACTGTGGAAATTGTTGCCCAAGGTGGAGTTCCTTGCCTCAGGGCAACTTTGGCTTAGGTTACTTGCTTTGATCTGTATCTGTAAATCCTAGTCTGGGTTCCCTCCTGCAGAAGTCCCTGGGTTGGAGTTGGGCCTGGAAAGGTTTTTGGTTCCAGTCTACTGCCTGGGAGGTTCTAGGCTCGGGTGTGCCTGAACCCGCAGGGGACCTGCTTACTTCCTCAGAGGTCTCAGACTTGCGCTGGGACCCATAGGGGTTCCAGGTTCCTGCCTATTCCCTTTCATGTCCCAAACCAATGCTCGAACCCACAGGGGACTTGGCTCAGGCCTACTCTCTCTGAGGTCCCAGATTCGCACCTGGCCCTGTCGAGATCTCTGGTTCCTGCCTATTCCCTTGGAGGACCCAGCCTCACTCACACCCAGGCTGACAGAGGTCCTTGCTCCGGCCTACTTCCTGGGAGGTCCTAGACTCTCACCCAGACCCACTGGGGTGTTGGCCTATGTCCACTCCCTTGAAGGTCCCAGATTCATGTCCAGACCCTCAGCAGTCTCTATCTCTGGCTCACTTGCTCAGTGGTTACTCCCTTGTACCTGTTCTGGTGGAGATCATTGGCTCTGGATCTGGTTGCTGGGTCAATCCTGATCCGCTCCTGTCCTGGGACTGGGTTTGCTCCTGGCTTCTGCTCCTGGTGGAGTTTGTTCTCTCTGTGTCTTAGGTAACTGGTTCGGTCCCACTCCAGTTCCGGTGGTGGTTGTGGACTCTGAGTCTGGTCCTTAGCTCAATCCTGGCCTGCCAGTGTCCCAGGGCTGGGTTGGCTCCCAGGGCTGGATTTGCTCCTGGCTTCTGCTCCCGGTGGAGCTTGTTTCCTCAGGCCCTCTCTCGGGATCATCATTTTAGATAGATGATAGGAAGGTTATATTTAATCCTGATAGGACTGGACCGTGTCCCTTCCGCTAGTGACTAAGGAGCTCGCTGAGCAATTGAGAGGACCAGGAGCATCCACCTCTGCAGACCTCTGTATATTTACTGGGCTCTCTGTTCTCTACTTTCACCTGACCAGCAGGGCTAGCGTGAATGAGAATGCCCCACAGGCTCATAATCTGGATGCTGAGCCACCAGGGGTGGAGCTCCCTGAAAGGATTAGAAGGATTAGGAGGTGTGGCCTTGTTGGATGAGTGTGTCACTGGGGGGAGGGCTTTGAGATTTTCAAAAGATGATGCCCCCCAACCCACTGTTTCTCTCTGCCTGCAAATCACGATCTAGTTCTCAGCTACTACTCCAGTACCATGCCTGCCACCTATGCTCCTGCCACGATGATCAGTTACCTAGACCTCTGAGATGTAAACAAGCCCCCAATTAAATGCTTTCTTTTATAAGAGTTGTCTTAGTCATGGTGTCCCGTCGCAGCGAAGGAACAGTGACTCAGACAACGGCGTGGGTATCAGCTGCTCCAGGGCCCCTCAGGGCCTCACGACCGGGAGTGTCGTCCACAGAGCTTCACCTCAACCTCACCGCCTTTCAGAAGTGTCTCTCAGGGGACCTGCCTCTCCCGCACTTCATAAATCCATTCATTCATTTTTTTTACCATTCTGCCCACTCAAGAACCCACATTATACTTTTAAGTTATCTTCTAAAATGCCTAACAAGTCTTTCAGGGCAGGAAAAAAAAAACTTGCAGAGAAAAGCGAAAAAAGAAAATAAATATGACTCTAAAAATCCATTCAGTTTTAACATAATTTAGAAATGAATTTTGGGTTTATGTATCAAAGGGAAAAATTAACATAATAAGTTAAATTAGGTCATGTGCATCTAAATATATAGTACAATTAAATGTTCCTGTGACCTACACAACCAGGCTTGCTCTGGCTGTCAGTACAGGAAAGCTTTAAAGGCTGGTCATATGTAGGGCAATTATGTCACTAGCAATTATCTTCTGAGATGCAAAATCTCCCAAGTCTGAGCAGAAATCACACCGCCTCTACCAAGAGTCTGATCCTTGCTTGGTTTTGGACTTTCTTTACTTTCTTTCTTGCTTTCTTGCCTGCTTTGTTTGTTTGTTTGTTTTTGATGGGGGGTGGTTAATGCATTATTATTGTATCTGTGTGAGGGTGTCGGATCCCAGGGAACTGGAGTTAGACAGTTGTGAGCTATCATGGGTGCTGGAAATTGAACCCAGCCCCTCTGGGAAGGAAGCTGGTATTTTCACTGCTGAGCCATCTCTCCAACCCTAGTATTAGACTTTCAAACAACTCCAGATACAGTCCTTGGAATCAGATTCTGACAAGGCATTTTTTGATTAAAGTCAGTAAAAGTAGACATGGATGATAACACAAAATCTAATCATTTGGAGCCTCAAGATCCTCTTCATACCATAAATCATTTTCAAACAATTTTCTACATCAAAAAATAGTAAAAATAAATGCAAATATAGGAGTGGAGAAATGTTTGCTCACTTCATGCTGCTTGAGTAATTATACGTATAGCATCAGGCACAGCAATTCTGATTCAGAAGCCACTTCACATCTATATTCAGAGTAAGCATTGCCTAAGACAGAAAAAAGTAATCATTGTGGAAATGAGTAAAATTGGGAAGAATAGACATTGTAACTCCTTTGTCAAGTGTTTTGCAGGCTCTTCTCAGCTCTGGATCTGGACTATACAGAATTTTTGTTACAGATTTGATCAATAATTTTTATTTTCATTGTTGATCTGTAGCAATTATTTTTAGTTGATTGAATAGATTATAAAATAATTAGAAGAATTAAAAAATGAAAAAGCAAAAAAATAAAATAATTAGAAATAAAGAGCTGCTAGGACAGTCTCAATACATTTGTAAGTTGAGAATGTAAGTCAAAACTGTATTAAATAATTACCACCTTAATCCACCTTATCCAGAAGCTAGCCAACAGTGTATTATAGGAATCATTTGTTTTCCCTCCTGATCATATGACTAAAAGGGCTGCACGAGAGAAAAGATTTAAAAAGTAAAATTTCTACAGAATGCATTAACATTCCCCCCACCATCTTCAAATCGAAAATTCATATATTGAACCATATGCTTCTGCCAATAATTTCCAGAAGTCACCTAATGCAGTCCCAACCTCAAGACACGATTATCTGTCTAGCCAGATCAGCGTCTGCCTGACTCCTAAACATTTTCGTGAACATGATTCACAATCATAAATTCTCTACATCCTGCTTTAGCTTTGCCATCAGAGGCTGATTTCTCCCTGTGCCGTATCCTATAAAACGCACACATGCACATACTGGGAAATAAACTGTGGCTTACTTAGCCAAAGGGACTCTTAAGCCACTGGATGGTCTCTAAGTCAAACTGAGATTTTTATGAAGACCTTGTCTAAAAATTTGCCTGCTTTCTTCAAGTATGCCTTTACAAGCATCTTTCCCCTTATTCAGAAACGACCTATTCTTTACAGAAGGCCAGAGTATTTTGTATTTCCCACCCTACACAGATTAACAGAATCAAACAGAGAGGGAAATTGACAATACAACACACATGTTACAAGAATGCAACCACTGGGCACCACAGAAGAAGACTGCGAAACCAGCCGCGGTTTCAAGAAGCTCAGTAGCCTTGAGACACCTATCTGTTAGGCTAATTAGTCCTCCTAAATTCAACGGCACCGGAAACATTGCTGTATTATAATAGTACCAAGTCATGGTGGTAGAGTGACCAATTTCAGAAATAAAAATAAGATACCCACTTAAATTTGGACTTCAAACAAGGAACAATTTGTTTACAAATGTGACACAATATTGTACATGTTCAGCTGAAGCCAGATTTTACTAGGTGTCTCGTGTTCTGTCTGTCAGCCCTAGATAAAGAGCAAAGATGGTGAACCCCAACTCACCAAGAAATGGCCAAGCTGGGTTTCTTGCTCAATTGAACAGGTTTTTAAAAATATACTAGAAAGTATCCCATCCATACTATCTATGATTTAAAAAAAATAAAAATTGTAGTTGTTTGGAAGCTATTTACACAAAATAGTTTGAGCTACAGACATTCTATTAACAACAGAGGGCCAGGCATCAAGACCAGTAAAAGACTTGCTTGACAAATGCAAAGCTCCATAGACCATTTCACCTAGGTGGGCACCTGCGTCCCCTGAAGACAGTTCCTAGCCCCACTCAGACTCGTAGTTTTAGAACACAGTCACACCTACTGCAGATGTCCCTTGCATTTTCCCACCGAAGTCCCAACCTGAGTTGGCAGTGGAGTCACTGTGTGCGTCCAGTTCCCTGTCTCTCTTGTGCCTTTGGTGCTGCGATTCCATGATGCCACTCAACGAGACTCTTCAAGGCCACGAGATGAGCCTTTCTCGCCTCTGCTAGTCCAGGCTTCCTTCTGCAGGTGCGTGACCGTAAAGGCTGTCCAGGTGTGTGGTGTGAAGACAATGAAAGGAGTTTACCTTTCATCCCAGGGGCAGCTGCTCGACATATACTCACTAAGAAGAAAGGTCACTGATGACTTTGGGAGTCTTTGTTAAGGCTCAGGCTTTATGGTGGACCCAAGACATGATAGATTTCCTCTAAAACTTGGGTCCCAGAATTTTCTTTTTTCTCCAGCAAACATTCGCCAGCTACCATACTCCAATTATAATGAGCTTCCTCTTTTTTTTTGGTTTGGATAATTCACAGTTGTCAACCAAACTTAAAATACTTGCTGAAATAAAGGCCACATGGATTGAAGAGTATCAGCCAATCCAACTTGAAGGTTCTCCAAGGAGTCCAAGGGTGATAAATGTCAGGAATGTGGCCCAATTTATAGTGCTTAAAGTCCACCCTGCCTCTTGGTACTCAAGAGATGTTCCTGATCATGTTAATTAAATATTGCCTTGGTAGCTTTTTTGTTTTGTTTTGTTTTTGTTTTTCGAGACAGGGTTTCTCTGTAGCTTTGGAGCCTGTCCTGGAACTAGCTCTTGTAGACCAGGTTGGCCTCGAACTCACAAAGATCTGCCTGCCTCTGCCTCCCGAGCGTTGGAATTAAAGGTGTGCACCACCACCGCCCGGCCTTGGTAGCTTATTTTGGGATATTAAATGTGACTTGAAAGATGAGATGAGGTGCACCTAAAAACATTTTAAAAACAGAATAATATTCTTTGTTTAAATTGTGCATCTAGTAGCCACTGTCTCTAAAACACTTTTTTTCAGTCACTGAGATGAGCATGCCACTGTTCTCCATCCAAAGAAGTTTGCAGCTCCAAATTAGTGGGGCTGGGGGTCTCTGCCCACCCCATTGAAGATGTTGTCTTTCTCGGCAACATCTGGGAGGAGTAAACATTATTCATAGAGATCCCACTATGACTCAGGAGTGTTCCCAGTTCATCCCAATAAAATTCTACAAAGCAGAGGTCTTTTAATCACATCTTACTACTGAGCTTGTGGCTCAGGCTAAGTTGAATACTCTAAAAGTGAGTTAAAGCTGTTACCCAGACTCATAAAGCCATAGGGTGTGCTCAACACTCTGGACTTAGGCCTCAAACACAGCTTTAAGAGAAGACATGCAATCGTGTAAACTTTGAAAAACGTATATGCAGCAAGTGGTCAGCAGTAAATATCTTTAAAGCATGTCTCTGTATTCTCTAGAACACACAAGAATATCACCTATGACTGCCTCACTATGTTGTGCTTCTCGGTGAAACCTCGCTTTTGAGTGTCAAGTTTTAAAAGACGACTGATTACAGATTCTTTTCATTTCTCTTGATTTCTTGGCATTCAAAATGTTGCCCATAGACCTAATGCACTGGTCTCACCTGTGTGTATGCTTGGAACTCCTTCCTCAAAGCCTGCCTTCTGACAAGAGCATCTGGTACCCACCCTCTGATTTGTAGCATTTGAAATCTGAGAAGTTCTGCTGAGGTTAACTTAGCCATCTTCTTTCCGGAAGATGTGTTGATGGCATTCTGTCGTGGTTCTCAGGTGTGCATCATACCCTTGCCAGTCTTCAGTGATACTGAGATAGCTAAGACATGGCTCCTGTGGTAGATGGTAAAATAAAAGAAAGGCTAGGTTTATATAAAATTAAGAAATTCTGCACGCAAATGTCCAGTCCTGCAAGAGAGAATCTACTTGAGGATGGCATGCTATACACACACACACACACACACACACACACACACACACACACACACGCGCACGCTTGTGAGTTGGGGGGAGTTCTTGAACTTGTATAGAGAATGTTGTCTGCTTCTCAAGGGATCTTAATTTGGAAACCAGTAACAAAGGAGGAAAAAGACCTCGCCCTACTAAACACTGTATGTATGTATGTATGTATGTATGTATGTATGTATATAACCCTAGTATCTATCCTTCCACAGCACTGTGTGAAAAGATAAGCTTCTTTAGGAACTAGGGAGATGGCTCAGAAAAGTATCTTGCTACACAACCTGAAGGTTCTTAATTCCAATCCTCAGCACTCACGTGAAAATCTAGGTGTGCAGTACACACTTGTAGGCCTGAGGGAGTTGAGAGAGGCAGATCCCTGGGTCTCACTGGCCCAGTTTAGCCAACCAGTGAGTGTGAAGTGCAGTGAGATGCCCTGTCCCCAACATATAAGGTAGAGAGCAACTGAAGAAGACACCTTAGGTTGACCTCTGACCTCACATTCACACATGTGCATTTGCACACATGAAAGATAAGCTTCTTAAAATCTGTTCAATGTTTGTTTGGTATAAATCATCTCTGTGCTTAGTGTTTCAGTTACAGATAAACAGAACAGGCACCTTCTTTCTTGGAGGTCACCAGTGAATAAAACCAAGTCTGTGGGCATGAACCAAAAACTGTGGCCTGAAGGTTGAAGGGAAAGGACTAATTCTGCTCCAATGTTCATTTTTCTGTAATCTTATAATATGAAGGCCTCCTCTACCATGGCATGCATGTGATGCACAAATGTACATGCAGGTAAAAGCACCTGTACACATGTTTGTGTTTTGTTTTGTTATTTTGTTTTTTGAGACAGGATCTCTCTATGTAGCCTGGGCTGTTCTGGAACTCACTGTGTAAACCAGGCTGGCCTTGAACTCACAGAGATCCACCCATCTCTGCCTCCTGAGTGTTGGGATTAAAGGCATGATTATTTTAAGGCAGGGTTTCTCTGTGTAGCCCTGGCTGTCCTGGAACTCGTTCTGTAGACCATGCTGGCCTCAAACTTGGTGATCCACTTGCCTGTAATAAGAGGTGCACAGGCTGCATTCCCAGCACCTGGTTCCTGGCGCAGGGCCCCTTGTTTTGTTCAGCCCGGCTCCCGGTGCCCGAAATAATTACACTGAAACTGTATTCATTTAATTAATGCCTGGCCCATTAGTTCTAGCCTCTTATTGGCTAACTCTCACATCTTGATTAACCCATTTCCATTAATGTGTATCGCCACTTGACTGTGGCTTACCAGCATGAGTCTAACCAGTGTCCATCTTGGGCCAGAGAAGCATGGCGTCTGCCACACTTCCCTTCTCTCCAGCATTCCATCCTGTCTACTCCGCCTACCTAAGGGCTGCCTTATCAAAAGGCCAAGGCAGTCTCTTTATTTAACCAATGAAAGCAACAGAAATACAGAAGGACCTCCTATACCATTTCCCCTTTTTCTGTTTAAACAAAAAAGGCTTTCAGTTTAACATAGTAAAATTACATATAACAAAAGTTATCAAGCAAGAATTACAGTTACAATATTTATATCTACTTTATCTTTTATCATAACTAAGGAAAACTATTACTATAAGTAACTATTCTTCAACTCCATCAAAAACTCCAGAAGGATAAAATATTACCTAAATAAACAAGAAATAAGCAACCTCCAAACTCTAGAAATGACAGAGACATCTCGCTGCCCAGACAGTCACCCAAAGTTTTTCTGTACCATTGAGGCATCCATTTTTAGCCTACAGGTCCATAGTATCCAGCAGACTTTGTCATAAAGCAGGAAATTTCAAAGACAGTTCAGTCACTTTCTTCTGTATCCTGCAGAATGTCTTGCAGACTCTTTCATGAAGCAGCAACCCTGAAGGATCATCTCACCTTTAGGCAAGTTCAGCAGTCCTCTCTCTGTGGGTTCTTTGTGTCCAGTTAAGCAGTCCAGGAAAGAGCAGTTTCTTGCCCAAATGGCTAACAAACTCCATAAGGAGCCTCTTCGATGCCCATCTTCTTCCTGAAGTAGCTGGTGCTGCCAGGAGCAGACATGTCTCATTGTCATGAAAAGTCCTAAGTTATTAAAATATTTGAATGCCATGTTCTGTAGTCTTTAAAAGATATGAAGAATGCCTATCTAACTGAAATATCTCTATATATCTAGAAAATCTAACTAACATGACTACAAGCTTGACTATTATTGATGATAATCCATTAACAACTTATATTTCCTAATTATACATTACATTTTTAAATGAACTACAAAATCACAATACCTTAATCAAGAGCAGAAATATAGATACATATAACAAAATTGACCTTAAATTTATATCACTAAAGCAAAATCCATACCAATGCAAATTATCCATATCTATATCATCTCCCCCTTTAAATTTAAAGAACATTTATAAACAATATTTGGGAATATGGGCGTAGTTTTTTCTCTCCAAACTTCTTCCTGCTGTATGGGGGCGCTGTTAATCAGGTCTTTCATGGTGTATCCTGTGTGCCAGGTTCATCTCATTTGGCAGTTGAGTGAAGTAATTTTCTGAAGGTGTTCACAGTGACCTTTCAGGAGGGCGTGGTCTATCAAACCATATTTGTGTAGAAGGAATCCATAGGGTCTCATCCTCTGTGAAAACAAAAGAAGAACCTCCCTTCCAAAGCATCATATCCTTAGACCCAAATTTGGAAGTCATGATACCTTTAGGACATATATGTTGGTTTAGTTTGGCAGCCCATACAATGAAAATTCTCTCTGTAATTAGCTCCTTAACAGTCAAAAAATTCAAAGAAAACACAATAAAATACATAATTCAGACATTCTGTGAATTTTCCATTTTTATGTGGCTTATTATTATTTCTTTTAATCTATAACTATCTGTAGTCTGTCTCTTTAATGACTTTACCCTTTTTTTGAGGCATTAAATTTATTTTATGACTCTCTATATTCTTTTTCTTTTCTCTCCCAAGCCTACGTACAACCATCCAACAGTGTGACCCATTTAGAGGTCTTTTATGTCTGAATCTGTCCTATTGTGAATCTGTAATTCTTTATTATCCAGGAGTGGTTGAAGATTACCTATCTAGGCAGAATACAATCTCTATATATCTAAAGAGCCTAATAAATCTATGTATAACAAACATGAACAACTATTGACCTATAATATTTAATACCTGTATAACTTAAAGACTAAGACTTCATATCAGAATATCAAATAATCTGTAAATAAATGTGCAGCAAATGAGGACAATGACCTCAAAATGTAAACAATGTATAAGTATCTTGATCAGAGGTAAGAATAACATATAATGCAATATGAAAATATATCCTAAAAGTTTTATCAATATACAAAATGTCCTAAACAGAGGTAGAAACATGCATGCAATCTGACAGAATAACTTTGCATAGGTGTACAAATATTATAAACAGAAATATAATTTGAACTTGTATCAATATACAAAAAATTATACCAATGTAAATTATCCATAAATAATAGCTCACAAGTAGTCACTCTATTACCCACTATTATTAACCCTCCCCCTTTTTTGGAACAAACATAGTTTCCACCCTAACCCTCTATCTGATACAAATAATAATCAACAACCCCTAAATGGTGTTCCCAACCTTGAGGACAAACTTTTTTGGGAGGGGGGCGATGTCCTCTAGAATTACTTCCTGCTGACATGGGGGTGATGTTCTCTTGATGGGACCCTGCAAAAGTAAAGTCTTGGCTAAGTTTCAAGATTACTGTCTAGCATAGTTGCAAACGATTTCTGAGCAGTTGATAGGGTTTTTCCCAAAGTTCTCATTTGGAGTTCTGGCCAGAATGTCATGAGAAGGTGCACCATGTCAGCATCTGGTACCCAAAAATGGTCTTAGCGTAGTGCTATCAGCATCATGATGTCATCTCAACCAGGTGGAGTTGTTGCTGTGGGGCCCCATCTTCTTCCTGGAAACTTCAAAGATTACTGCAGGAAAAGGATCTGTAGGAAAGTCTATTGTTCATTGTGGAAAGCTTAAACATTATTCATAGAGACATACATTCAATAAAGAATACGATATAGACAAAATAGACATGGAGAAAGTAAAATTTTTTCTACTTTTTTTCATCTGTCCCATACCAGATGGCTCCCGATATGAGAGAGAAACTAACTCTGAATGTTCCTTTTAACAACACACTTGGATTTAGAGAAGTACAGAGCCATTGTCCAACTCCAAAACCAGCTCTATGTATTCATAAATATATATTTAAGTGTACATGTATTAATCACCTGACCTCATAAATCATATTCCTTTTTCTTGATGATCCTTATTGGATAGTTATTTTTCCTTCTCTTATCATCAAAACATCCAGGGTCTCTTAAATTTTTGGAAGATGCACATTTTCCTGTAAAGATAAGAGCAGATCCCTGCCCCAACCTTATATGGTTTCTTTACCACCTGTATGGTTGTCACCGTTGTGGATGAGCTGTCATTTCTCTTTCTCAAGGTCTCTCCTTTTCAAAGCAAATCTTTATTAATTTTGATGTATCCATAGTTTTTCTTCTCCTCTGGAAACAAGAGCAAAACCCCTTCCCCAACACAGCACATCTCCTGGTTTCCATTGTGAGGTCAACACATTCTTGAAATGCAATGGTTGATTCAATTCAGAAGTTTTTTCCATTATCCAATGTCTCTTTGCTGCTGTGTTCCTTTTTCATTACTTTTTTAAGAAAATTCAAGGTTAATAAAGCATTATGCAATCTATTTCTGGGGGTATTTTACATCCCTTTCTGTTTGTTTAGCATATCCTTTATAGTTCAATTTGACTTTCTATAACTGCCTGAACTGTGGGATTATTTGGCATACCTGTAATATGCTTTATATTATAATAAGCAAAAAAGTTTCATTTTCTTAGATACATATGCTGGACCATTGTCTGTCTTTATTTGTGCAGGGATGGTCATAACTTCTAATAAATGCATGATTACTGAGTCAGACTTTTCCACACAGCCCGCGCGCCTCTTACTACACTTGCCTCTGCCTCCTCAGTGCTGGGATTAAAGATGTGAGTCACCACTGCCCCACACATGCAGAATTTTTTAATTTGTGTATCAGTGAGAAAGGTATTTTTTCCTTCTAACTTCTGACCTCTTCGGATTATATCTTGTCCAATCTTTGGTCTTTCAGACTTTCCAGCATCAGTTGCTTGTGATGTTAATCTTGTCTGTCAGCATTATTGGATTAAGAAACCTGAGATTAGTGAAGCACACCTCTGTGTGTGAGAGAGAGATCTTTCTTGAGATTATTAGATTATGAGGGCACTGACATAAGGAATGCATTACTTCTTTGACAGATTCATAGTGCAAGGGCATTATTGCACATTGGTGGAAGGACATGGAGCCTCTTGAGAGGACGTAGGTCCCTTGAGATGCATTCCTATAGGCTATTTTACCATTAAGGTCTTCATTATTCCTTTTTCTCCCTACTTCTTCCCGCTATGAAGAGACTTCTTTGCCACATTCTCCTACTGTTATGTTCTGCCTCATAACAGTTCTAGAAACATGGAACCAAGCAGTCATGGGCCACACCCTCTGAAGCAGCCAAACTGGACAATTCTTTCCTTAAATTGGTCACACAGTGACAAAATCGATTCACTTTCCTTTTCAATAGGCTTTTTTAAAAATTGAGCCAGGTGTGCAGGAGGTAGAGGCAGATAGATCTCTGAATTTGAGGCCAGCCTGGTCTACATAGTGATTTCTATGACAGCCAGAGCTACATAGAGAGACCCTGCCTCAAAACAGAACAGAACAAAGACAAAGACAATGTGTATAGGTTTTTTTTTTTGCCTGCACGTGTATTTGTGCACCATATGCATGCCATGCTGGAGGAGGCCAAAAGAAGGCCTTGAGCTGGCGGTGAGCAACTGTGTGGGTGCTGGGAGCTGAACCTGGATCCTCTGGAAGAGCAGCAGTACTCCTAACCGCTTCGCCGCCACTTCAGACCCTGCAATAGGCTTTTTGAAACTTTTTACTGAATCTTCCGCTTAGGATAAGTAATTTACTGTTTATAATAGGAACATAAAATTTCCTTTGAAAACATCTAACTATAGAAAACATAGGCTAACAGGACACATCTTACATAGTCTTGGAAAAAGTTATGACTAAATGTAGTGTTGAAAATTCTTTATTACTTTTCAACAATCCAGAAAGGCAGGATAGGTCTGAGTTCAGCAATCTCCCCAAGGCCACTGTGTAAGAAGCTGAGAAGCTTAGGATTCAGACCTAGCCGTCTCTATCTTTAAAGTCAGTGTGCTGCATTCTTGTCTCCCTTAGACCATGATTGTATTTTTTTTTTCCTCCAAGGGCTGGAACTCTGGACTCTTGATTGTAGTTTATTATCTAACACAGCAGTTCTCAAAGTGTGTACCTTTCAGGCAGTCTTCCAGATAAAGGTAGTTTCATCAAATCCCAGGACCCTATGGTCTGTTCTATTTTAGTTTGTTCCAAGTGAACAGGAATTTCTTTTAAGGTTACTTTATATGCAGGGTGACAATACATTGAACACAGAAGCAGACACGAGAGTCCAGTGGCCCTCTCCTATGCCAGATATTAAAAAGACCAATGGAAACAGCAATTTTTCTCATTAACCGTTTTGGTATTTTGAAATTAAAGCTTTTAATAATAAAAAATCATGAAATGTTTATCAAGACAGAGTGAATTTATTATTCCCAAATGATTTAAATTTTTAAAAATAATTTTATGTATATAGGTGTTTTGTGTGTATAAAAATAATTTTATGTGTGTATGAGTATAGATAGGTACACATGTGTACCACATGTGTGCCTAGTACACAAGAAGGCAAGAAAAGGCTGTAAGATCGCTCAGAACTTGAGTTATAGATGGCTGTGAGCCTCCATATGGGTGCTGGGAATCAAACCTGAATCTTTTTCAAGATCAGTCAGTGCTCTTAATCCTTAAACCGTTTTCCAGTCCCTTCAAATGATTTTGTAATAATTTGAAATATTTATCTATTCTCATTTTTAGAACAGTAAAACATTTATCATATATCTATCATTTATCTCTCATTTGAATAAGTTCCATGGTATTAACATGAATGTAAAAGGTTCATAGGTATGGAGTAGCATTTAGCATGAGAAATAAATAAAAATTATTTAAGATGATTGTCTTAACTCTATCATACCACACTGTTTACATATATCATTATATTCCTGAATATCCCACAATCACATACAGTTACAATTTGTCAAAAATACTAGATATTCCTTTCTACTTTTTTTTTTTTTTTTGGTTTTTTGAGACAGGGTTTCTCTGTAGCTTTGGAGCCTGTCCTGGAACTAGCTGTTTAGACCAGGCTGGACTTGAACTCACAGAGATCCTCCTGCCTCTGCCTCCCTAGTGCTGGGGTTAAAGGTGTGCGCCACCACCGCCCGGCCCTCCTTTCTACTTTTAAGAAAGGGAAAGTAAAAACATTTTTTTAAAAATTTATTTATTATACATATAGTGTTCTGGGCGCCAGATCTCATTATAGATGGGTGTGTGTCATCATGTGGTTGCAGGGAATTGAACTCAGGACCTCTGGAACAACAGTCAATTCTCTTAACCTCTGAGCCATCTCTCCAGCCTAGTAAAAACATTCTTAAGAAGAACTGAAGTGTTGAAAATTATGTAGTATGGTAATATTTATTAATGGTACCTTTTTTGCTCCTAATATTTCTACTCTCTCTTGTCTCACCCCTTTCCATTAGGGTAGGTAGCCCCTGAGCCTCACTTGTCTCAGAGGAGAGACATTACCAAATGCAAAGCTGAAATGATGTTAACTCCTCGCCCTTACCTCAGGAGAGGCTCAAAGGAGGGCCGCTGGGATCCTGACTATTTGGGAGGGTGATAGACACCCAGCAGGGAACAACTCTGGACTCAGAGAGTCTGTGGAATCACTTGCAGATCCACACTGAGCTGGGAAAGCACATCTACTCAGCTCTCCTAGAGTGCTCGGAGCATCAGATATACCTATTGTGTCTCCTGCAAATAAATGACAATGTCCTAGTCCACAGAAGCTGCAACCAATTGTCCTGAGGGCCAGCCCAGCCCATAGGTGAGCTCCTCTGGTTTAGGAGGTGTGAGAGCATGTACTAGGGTTGACTGTTTTCATCTTAATGCATTGGGAGAAATACGCTGATCAGTTTTTGTCAACTTGACTCGAAGTGGTCACCTGGGAACCTCAGCTGAGAAATGGCCTCCATGATGTTGGTCTATAGGCACATCTATGAGGGCATTTTGTTGATTAACAATTGCTGTGGGAGGTCACAGCCTACTGCAGGCAACATCATCCCTGGGCACGTGGCCCAGGCTTGTATAAGAAAGCAAGCTGAGAAAGCCACAGAGTGAGCCAGTAAGCAGCTTGCCTCCACAATCTCTGCTTCCGTTCCCACTTCCAGATCTGGCCTTGGCTCCCCTCTGTGATACACTGTTATTGGGGCATGTGAGCCAAAGAGACCCTTTCTTCTCACAGAGAAGCAGACTGGGACAGGACCAGGCAGGGCTCTCCAGGCCACGGTCTTCTCTTCATCTCACCATCTCCCTCTTCACCCTTCCTTGTCTTAGCCTGGAGGAAAAGTGAGTTCTCCAAACCTTGCTCTATCAAGTGCTTGACTTCCTCTATGGAGACTCCAAGATGAAACTCAGATGAACGTATCTATTCTTGTGAAGTAAAAGTGTTAGCCTTCATTAACTACTCAAAGGAGCCACTGACACTTGAACTGGAATCTGGGCTGCCATTCATTAGCTTTGTGACTTTGAGCATGTCATGAAACTGGCCTCTATTGACTCATGTGCGAAATGGGGACTTTATAGCACCAAGCTCATAGAAGAGCTGATATGAGGAGCAAACGAGGTTTACTAACATTATCATAAAGGAAGCAGACCACAAAGGGGCGAGAAACCCGTTTCAGGAACAGCCTTGCATTAGGAAGTGAATGGGGAACCATGGTGTAGGTCTAGCTTGTGCTCCCTCAGTGCCCCCACAATCAGCGCTAATATGGGGGCCCACAAATGTGAGTCCTGTTCCACCATGACTAAAGGTCAGAGAGTTTGAGTTTATTTTTACTCTTTCAAAGTTGTTGACAACAGGTGTGGCTACAAGCAAGAGATCCTAGGTGCGGTTACTTGGTTTTTTGGACATTAAGATGGCCCATAGAGGTGGATCTGCTCCACCTTGACCAAAGGTCAGAGAATTCAAGCCTGTTCCTGCCCCTTCATTTTAAAAACAGGAAGTTTGACTTAGGGAGTGGTTGCCTACAGGATACTTGGTCTAGGGTGTATTTGCTGTATGTCCTGCCCAAAATATCAGAATGCTTAACTCAGGAAATAGTGGCTTGATGTCTCAAGTATTGAAGCAAGTGATTGTTCTGGTTGTTCTTTGTGCCATTTTAAAGCAGTCTTCCCTGGCTTCCCCCTTTTTGTATTGGAGTATATGAGCATCTGGAGAATAAATGCGGGCGGATTCAATATTCAGTATTCACTGAGCTGCCCTCCCAGTACTATCCTGTGTCTCTGTATTTCTTTCATATCTCTGTTCCTCCTATGTAACATTTCTAATCTTCACGCCCCTACTCTGGAATGTATGAACCAGTCATGGCTGGACCACAAAAGATGTCACCTCAACGTGTCGCTTAGAACACACTAAGTCCTGACATAAACTTTATGTGGGAAGGATAGTGTGGTCAAAAGAACTGCCTGCCACTCGTTTAGACAAGCATGTCTCTTGTTCCGAGAAAGAGAAGGACAAGGATCTGAAGGCGGTCATTAGAGGGTCCTTGAAAGTGAGAGATCACAACTCTGTCCCAGGACCGATATCCTCTTAGCTCTTAACTCTCTAAGAGAGGCTGGGCCAGCCAGAAAACAGGGATGCAACTCATAGTCAAACAGCTGACACCAGACTCCTGCTTTACCACTTTCTGCCTGAGGTTTTTGTTTTTGCTTTGAGACAGGGTTTCTCTTTGTAGCCCTGGCTGTCCTGGAACTTGCTTTGTGGATCAGACTGGCTTTAAACTCAGAGATCCACCTGTCTTTGCCTCTGAAGTGCTGAGATTAAAGGCGTGCACCACCATGCCTTGCTCTTTAGCGCAATGTACTAGGCTATCATTTCCTCTTTATCTTCAACTGTCATTGAGCAACGACATATCTACCTCTGTGCAGTTATTAGATGGAAGCAAAGCACATAGTGAGTGTTCAATAAAGAGTGTCCCAGATGGGACTTTCAAGGAGCTGAGTGGGGCAAAGGTCTACATATCTGATTGGTTGAAGAATCCTGAAAGGACAATTCAAATGACTAATGCAATAAAGACACGTCATGGCTAGTTTATGGCCCATGGTGGATGGTGCTATCCCTGGGTCCTGTTATATAAAAAGGGGCTGGTGAGATAGCTCAGAGGTTAAGAGCACTGACTGCTCTTCCAGAGGTCCTGAGTTCAATTCCCATCAACCACATGGTGGTTCACAGCCTTCTGTAATGAGATCTAGTGACCTCTTCTGACCAGCAAGCATATATACAGACAGACAGAACACTATATACATAATAAAAAAATAAATCTTAAAAAAAAGAAAAGACGTGGTGAAAGGAGAGAACTGACTCTGTAAATTGATTGTTCTCTGACCTCCACAAGGTGCCATGGCACATGTACACACACACACACACACACACACACACACACACACAAAACACAAATAAATACATACATACAAATAAAAGTGATTGCAAAGTTTAAGGGTAGAAAATGGTATGTGTTTGTATGCTATTGAGCATTATGTTGTGATATTTGAAATGTGTATACCATCAACCCAGGAAATTTACTTGTAAGAATTTATTTTAAGGAACCGACTAGAGTGTGCACAGGCCTGTTAAAACTTAACAAGTGCCCTTCAGTGGATGGAGGGATTGTGGTATAAAGGTCCACTCAGAGAGAATTACAAAGGATGAGATAAGTCCTTATATAAGATGTATATACCTTTCTTATGTATTGAAACAGTAAAGTTTGTGACTGGTGACTTTTACAATAAGAATGAATTTTACTGACTGATAAACAGAGCTTAGGGCTAGGGCCTGGAGGAAGGATCTGATAAGCATTAGGATAGATTCTATTGGTGGAGGATGCAAAGCACATGGGATCTCTCTTAAGGGGATTTGTGGTATTCACTGAAGAATTAGGGCCTGAACAATGCTCAGGTTATTGAGGGGATGCAGGTGGAGGCTGGCTCCTAATAGAATAACAAAGTATAACCAGGATTTTGCCCTGTTTGCCACTCCAGCATTGCAGGCAATCAGGCATCATTCATTTCATTCCACTGAAGAAAACAGGTCCTTGTGATTGACAATCCTGGTTTCTCCAATGTTTATTCTAAGATGTGCTTCCTATATAAAAGCCCTGAAGCCAAAAATAAAAACAGAATAGACAAGAATGGTCTTAATTTTTAAACATATGAAGTGTACGATGTATACTATTCATAGTATATATACTATATTCCAGTCTTATAAACGAATGAAACCACTACCAACAACAAAAATAACTTGAGCATTTCCCCAGTGGCATACAGACCAACACAATGAAGATAGCTGTCCCACTGGAGCCTGGGCTGAGAGAAGTTGTAGGGCGGACACATCCTCAGGCTTGGGACGTTAGTGCTCTTGTACTCAGAGAATTTATTTGGCTTAACCTATAACCAAAGTGCCTTCTCTTTTTATAGATGAATTTGTGCACTTGAACTGAACTTTTTGCACAAGCCTAGAAGTAATACATATCTATATTTACATATGGAAAGAGGAGGCAGGTGGATGAGGATAGTCCACGCATGCAGCTGAGTGAAGGGTTGCACACACGAAGAATTGGAGGTGAACCTTGGGAAATTGGGCGTGGGCCAGGTTCCTTCTAGAAACACCCCTGCTTGTTATAAATCATAGCTTTGTGTGGGTGCTTAAGGGTTATTTTAGAACTTTAATGGGTTGAGAAGCTACAGCTCTCACCAGGATAAATTTTAGAAAAACATCTCTCTTTGAACGGTTCTTCTTTTCATAGGAACACGTTGAATGTTCAAGGAGAACTTGGTCTGCTGTGCAGGCAGCTTTGTAGGAGCGTCTCAGTCACACGCTGTCAGTCAGTCATGTTAATATGGCCCGGAGAGAAAGCAACTTCAATAAAGAGCTTCTGTCTTCATTTGCAGCAGGCAGTTTACCAATACTGATTTTGGAGCAGTGTGAGATCAGGCGGATTTTCTGTGAGAAACGGAGCATTTATTCACTATTTTACTTTTTCAAGCCTCTAACACCTGGACAGGCAAACTCTTTGGGTGCAATGTCAGATTTCTCCTTATCAAATGCCTTCCGCCGCACCAAGCAACTCCCTAGAACCATTGCTAGCTCAGGTAGCTGCCTTCCAAAAAGATTTACAGTAATGGGAAGGTTGGGGCTAATACAACCCTCACGTTATTACAAAGACTTTTTTTTTAATGATTTTTTTTCATATGAAACCTGCCAAATCACTGATGTTAAAATTGGTCATTCTTTATGACATTATTAAGATGCAAAAGTAATCATAGACTCTGCTAGCTAGGGGATTATTTTGTTTAGTTCTCTGTGGTTATATATGAAGAATCTGAAGGACTGGGAATTTTAACTGCAGTTTAATGACTAAGAAATAGGAGGGCTCTTTTGTACTGTCTAAACTAATGGTTTATTTATTCATTTATTTACTTTTAATCACAGCTAGGCAAGTAAGTCTCTTTTACCCTTCAGGCCCACATTTTCCTCAGAGATGCCAAACAATCACTTCCCGTACTTCTCACATTCTGCCTTGGAGAATCTCCCTGGCTTACCCAGGCAGGACAGGATGTCCTGTCATGTGATTGCTCCACCAGCTCCAGCATCTCCAACTCAAGGCTGAGCATGTGACCTAAGCCGAGTTGATCAGACTTTCTCCTAGGAATTTGGAAGAGAGACAGGGACTGAGTCATTTTGCCTGTGAGGAGCCAAACTGCAAGGTCATGCCCAGCTGGCTTGCTGCAGCGGGCCAGATCGTCATGATCATCAGAGCCAGGGGAAGCTAAGAAACCAGGAGTCAGCAGAGTCTTCAAAGAAAGAGGCACAAAGAGGTATCAGACAAACCCCAGGGGCAAACAGGGAAGTCGTGTACCTGAGTAAAGTCCGGGAAGAGGAGCAGGAGGAAGCTGTGAGACTTTTATCCTGCTCCTAGAGGGTCAGTAGCTGTATCTTCTCCACCGGATTATGGTCACCACATCATAACCTGGGGTTCCAACTAGGCGGAATTCTGCAGCACCCATCTATTCTTCCTGTGACACTTCACAATTCATATGGACACTTGGCATGGCAACTCATGTCCGAAATCTCTGCCCTTAGGAGGCAAAGGCACAACTGCCCAAGACCAATGACAGTCTGATCCACATCGTGAGTTGTGGGACCACCAGGGAACAAAATGAGACCCTTTTTGCAAAAAGCAAAACAAATGACCTCAAAAACTTAAATATATGAATATGTACGTATTAAAATACACATTTTGATGTAAAGAATGACCACTCTCATGGTGATTTTGCGTGCTGAATCACCTTATCTCACCTTATCTCAAAGGCTACAGGAGGGTCTACTGAACCACCAAACACCCTACCCGGCACACCACTGGGACTATGGTGTGTCCTGTAACCCAGGTATAAATAATCAAGCTGGTAAGTCTTTTCCAAAAATTAGTGCTCCCATTGTAATGTTACTTGAGAAAAATGACTTAATTGATACACAAAACCAGTTATTTCAAAAGAGAAATTATAAGTACATTCAAGGAATTCAAAGAGGGAATGCGCTGATCCCAGAATGAAGACTGTGAAAACACAAACAGCTGAAGAGAACAAAGAAAACCATTCATTGTATGAAATTGAATAGAGGTAGAATTTCAGAAGAAATGCCAAACTGGAATAAAACTGTAGTGAAAAATACAGTCAGTGAAATAAAAACCTGCATGGAGGAGCTGGAAAAATGACTGGGTGGCTAAGTCACATATAAAGGCAGGCCCATCAGAGGAAAATACCTGATTTCTCAATGGAGACTTTGAAAGCCAGAAGGGTCTCACCGCACACTCTTCAAGTTTGAAAGACCATAGATGCCAGTTCAGACTACTATACCATATCAATATAATCATCAGTTATAATCAAAGGGGAAAGTTTTCTGTAATGAAAACAGATTTAAGGACTTTTTTATGTATACAGTGTTCTGTCTCCATATATGCCTGCAGGCCAGAAGAGGGTTCCAGATCTTATTAGATGTGGCTGTGAGTCACCATGTGGTTGCTGGGAATTGAACTCAGGTCCTCTGGAAGAGCAGGCAGTGCTCTTAATCTCTGAGCCATCTCTCCAACCCTGAATTAAGGACTTTATGACCACTATGACAGCTCTACAAAGGATATTGACTAAATACTTGGGTATCAAGAGAAGGTTAAATGTACCAAAAGTAGCACAGGAAATAAATAAACAATTCTTTAACAGTTAGTCAAAAGAGGTCTAAGAAAACATGACCACAACAAAACAACAGGAGTTAATATTATTAAATAATAACTTTTACAAAGCTACAGAGAAACCCTGTCTCAAAAAAACCTTTTAATATTAACAGTCTCAATTCCTTAATAAAAAGACATAGACTAACAGACAAGATTAGGAAAAGAGATTCATTTTTTTGCTGCCTTCAACATACCTCACCACCACCTTAGGGTAAAAGGATGGGGAAAAGTATTCCAAGAAAATGGAACTAATAAACAACAGACATATAGATAGAAATTCCAATATCTGACAAAGTAGACTTTAAAACTCTAGTCAGAAGACCTGAAGACAGATATTTCATATTACTATAAGGGAAGAATCCATGTAGAGGATAGAGCTCTAAGCATTTATGCGCCAGACACGGAGTAAATACACCAAACATAGTGTTTTACAAAAGAAATACAATTAAATCTAAAACTACATACTGACCTCAACACAGTGATAGTGAGTGACTTCAATATTCCACCCTTTCCAATAGACTGGTTATCCAGACACAAACTAAATAGAGATACTCTGGAATTAAGTGGCACCATAAATCTAATGGCTCTACCAGACATTTTTGCAGATCATTCCACCCAAACATGAAGTATATACTTTCTTTTCATTGGCCCATGGAACTTTCTCCAAAGTGAACTAAATATTAAAACCTGTCTCAACAAATATAGGAAAATTGAAAAAGCATCCTATATTTCTTTTTTTTGAGACCAGGTTTCTCTGTAGCTTTGGCACCTGTTCTGGATCTAGCTCTTGTAGACCAGGCTGGCCTCAAACTCACAGAGATCTGCCTGCCTCTGTCTCCTGAGTGCTGGGATTAAAGGCATGTGCCACTGCTGCCCATCTTAATGTCCTACATTCTATCTGGTCACAAAGGAACAAAACTGAATTTAACAACAATAGAAACTACATAAAGTAGATAAACTCAAGGAAACTAAACAATATGCTACTGAATGAAAACTGGGTCAAGGGGGAAATCAAGAAGGAACTTTAAAATTTTTCTAGAATTGAGTGAAAATGAAAAGACAACATACAAAAACATATGAGACACAATGAAGGTAGTTATAAGAGGAAAATGTGTAGCACTAAGTAACCACATAAAATTTTTAAGAGATCTTATTTAATAAAATAATGATGTACCCAAAGACAGGAAAAATAAAAAAGAACAATACCTAAAAATAGTAGATGTGGTGATATAATCAAAATCAAAGCTGAAATTAATGAATTGAAACAAACAACAATCAATGAAATGAAGGGTTGGTTCTTTGAAAAGACTTAACAAGATTGGCAAGTCTCTAGCCAAATTAACTAAGAGAGAGAGAGAGAGAAAGAGAGAGAGAAAGACTACCTAAATAAATCAGAAATGAAATGGGAAGGAGATATTACAATAGGCACTGAGAAAACTCAGAGACTTAGAAGGACATAAGTTAAAAGTCAATATTCCACAACAGTGGAAAACCTAAAAGAAATGGATATATATGTACAAATTCAGCTTCCTCCCAGAGATTCAGGGATGGTTCAATATACATAACCAGTTAACATAATCTATAATATAAATAAACTGAATGGCAGAAACCACATACTCATCTCATTAGATGTAGAAAAGTCCTTTAACAAAAGCCAACATTTCTTTATGATAAAAGTCTTGAAGAATCTAAGGATACAGGGGATATAGCTCAAAATAATAAAGGTAATATACAACAGAGCCATAATCATGATAGGCATAAAAAAACTCAAAGCATTTCTGCTAAAATCAGGACAAGGCAAAGCTGTCCACTCCTCCATACCTGCTCAATTTAGTATTTGAAGTCTTAGCTAGAGCAAGACAAGTGAAGGTGATAAAGGGGATACAGATAAAAAGGAAACCAAAGTATTGTTATTTGCAGATGAGATGATCCTGTACAAACAAGACCCTAGGACTCCACCAGAAAACTACAGCTGATAAACACATTCAGCAGTATAGCAGGTTGCAAATTAAACATGCAAAAATCAGTAGCCCTCCTATGTAAAAACATCATATGTGCCAAGGAAGAAATCCTGGAAACAATACCACTCACAATAGTCAAAACACAAAACAAAATAAACAACAAAATCCATTACAATAAAGATAGCCAAAGAAGTTAAATATTTGTAATTTAAGACACTGAAGAAAGAAGTTGAAGAAGATAACAGAATACAGAAAGACCCTTTATGCTTATGGATTGGTAGGATTAATATTGCAAAAATGATCGTCCTGCCAAAATTAATCCATACAAAATCCCAACAAAGTTTTTCACAGAAATTGAATAAATAACCTCAAATAAAAACAATTACAAATCTGAGGCTAGCCAAAACAATCTGGAGCAATAAAACAACTCCTGGAAGTATCAACATCCTTGACCTTGACTTCAAGTAATACCTAAGAGTAGAAAAATCTTTACCCACAAGTTATACTTCAATAATAAAACCAGAATGTTACTGGCATAAACAAACAAACAAAAAACCACATTGACTAGTCGGGTAGAATTGAGGACCTTTATATAAGTCCAGGCTCCTACAGCCACCTGATTTTTGACAAGGGGGCCAGAAAGTACACCCTAGAGAAAAGCCAGCATCTTCAATAAATAGTTTGATCAAACTGGATGACAGCATGTAGTTAGATCAACCTAGATCCTTATTTCTAACCTTGAACAAAACTCAAGTCCAAACATATCAAGAACCTCAACATAAGACCTGATATATCTACTTTACCTGAACTTATAGACACAGAAAGGGACTTTTCATACAGGGCCCTGGTAGTACAGGCATTAAGACCGAGAGCTGATAAATGGGACTTCAGAAAACTGAAAAGCTGTGAACAAGTAGCCTATAGAATGGGAAAAAAAAAACTTTACCCACTAAATATATGAAAGAGGCTTAGTATCTAAAATATACAAAGAACTAAAAAAGCAAAATATTATGAAAACAAGCAAATTTAAAAATGAAAGAAGACTCTAAACAGAGAGTTGTCAAAAGATAAAAGATAAATAGTTGGTGCTGTGGGAACTCCTTCAGCCAGTAGCCTTTAAGATACCGACCCACTTTACTGTAAACGCAGATGAAAAGCATGCAAGGGCCTCTTGGCTGCTGGATTTGATTCCAGTTCCCAGCATGCAGAGGACTGTTGATCCTGCACTTTTTGTGAGTTTATCCCCAGATAAATAAACCTTTGTTATACTCCATTACTGGCTATTGTGGAACTCTTTTGTACACCAACAAATTGGCACCTACGTGGCCAGAGTCCACGCCGTTGCCACGCCCTGCCCAGATCCCCATCTGTGGTCTTCTGCCACCCTATGCAGCTGAACTACCCCTCTGGCATGCAGCTATGCACCTCTTGGCTGACCCGCCACATGGTGACTTGGCAATTTCCGGGTGCCTATGCCTGCTTGGCTTGGTCCCACTTACTAAGCGGCTGACTTACTGCCACCCATGGCTTTTTGCCAAAACTCCTCCATGGCTTCTCTGGCTTCTGCAAGGCCTGCTTGGGAGCAGGGACTGCTCCACCTTGAGTTTCCAGTTCGGATCCACGAATGACTGGCCCAAGCTTTGGCCAATAACCTTGTGGCTAGTGACTGCCTGCAAGCTCTGGGTTCCTTGACATTCTGCCCAACTCAAACCTCCATATGCGGATATGCCGCTCTTAAGTAATTAACTAAATCTGTTAGTAATTAAGTCCCACGTAATTCAGGTACTGATCTAAGACCTGCCTTACTGCCTCAACTGCGGCACCTGTTGGCTAACCAAGGTTATTACACCTACAACAATTTTCTGAAAATTATAATGGAGGTAAGTTAATTTGATTAATAAATAAATAAATATGAAATTTGTAAACCAACCCCAAGATAATTGCAGACAATATCACCATCAAAAAAATTTAAAAACATTTATTTATTTATTTTTATCATGTTCTGCCTGTATATATTCCTGCATGTCAGAAGAGGGCACCAGATCTCATCTCATTATAGATGGTTGTAAGCCATCATGTGGATGCTGGGAATTGAATTCAGAACCTTTGGAAGAGCAGACAGTGCTCTTAACCTCTGAGTCATCTCTCCAGCTACACCACCCAGGAATTTAACAACCTTTTTGTTTCTAGTATTGATGGAATTCTGCAAGAGTTATCTGAGCTACCTTGTACATATTTTTTGTGATCATGGTGGCCATAAGCTTTGTTCTTCATATTATATCCTTAAAGCAATGATTTGATAACAGAGTCAAGAATGAGAAAGTTTTAGGAAAGATACAGTTTTTAGCTGAAAGGATTCATACTAATGAAAATGATAACCTTAATTTGACAGTAAAAATTCAATTTATGTCAATGGGTTATGAAACCTTGCAAAAGGGTACTGAGAAATTATCTGAAAGGATTCATACTGTTAAAATAGACAATCAAAAATATGTTAAAAAGTATAATAAACTAGAAGATAGAACATCCCCTCAGGAAGGAAATCTATATGCCATCCAATTAGCATGTAAGGATGAGAAAATATCATTAATGGAAAAATTTAAAACCTTGGAATCACATGTACAGAATGAGAACCAGAAATGAATTGACTTGATGGAATCATTAGAAATATTCACAAGTCAAGAGATTCAGGCTTTACAAAAGACAGTGATAAAAAGATTTGAATTGATTGAGGAACTTGTCAGAACTTATAAGCGTGGAGAGAAGATAGAGGCAAAGGATTTAACATTGCCAGTACCTCTCAGAGTCAGAGGTGATTTATCAAGAATTTTAGCTATTTATCTTGCTATTACCTCGGAAAGCCAGCAAATACTCCGTAGCCAAATGGATACAAAGACTGTAAATGGAAATCTATAGATATAAAAGATTTAAAAGAAATTAAGCAAGCAGTAGTATCTTATGGCATGCATTCACCATTTGTTCAGGAGATGGTAAAGACATGGGCTTCAAGCAATAAGGTTACTCCACATGATGGGCTTCAATTAGTCTCGGTGGTTCTAGAAGATGGGTCAAAGTTACACTGGAAGTGTTTTTTGAGAGAGGAGCATAAGCCTCAGAACAACAAGGTATAGTCAAAGGGTTTGAGGTTTCCCAAGATCAAATTCTTGGTTAGGACTGTTATGCTGATCCACAGAGTCAAGTTATTTACAATGAACACATCTTGTCCCTATGCTATATATAAAGCAACATTAAATACTTGGGACAGGATTCAAGAACCAAGAAGAAATATTGAATCATACACTAAGGTCATACAAAGCCCAAGAGAACTCTTTAGTGACTTTTTACAAATATTAACTAAAGTTGTACAAATAGGGGTAACATATCCAGAAGCTAGGCAAGTACTTATTGAATCTATGGCATTTGAAAATGTGAACATATAATGCAAAAAGATACTTGGGCCTTTAAAGGTCAGATCAGCACCAATGTATGAATGGGTCCTGCACACAGTTTTGAGCCATTTGACTGTAATACTGAAGTTTGGGTAGGAGAAGCAATTTCCAAAGGTATGAAGAGACATAAAAATGCCAAATGTTTTAATTGTGGTAGAATAGAACATCTGAGAAGGGATTGTAGACAAGGCATTCCTAGAAATAATGTTTCCTCTGGGAATGACAAAAATAGAAGGTCCCAATCTTCTAGATTATGTAGAAGATGCAACAAGGCTGATATTGGACCAATGAATGTAGATCAACAAGAGGCAAACAAGGGAACCCATTACCATTGGGAAACTCCTTGGATGGGATAATAGGTAGATTAGTGTGAGCTCACTCACATTAATAATCATACTGAGTAATAAATTATTTGTGAGCTATTATTTATATACAATTTACATTGGCAAAGATTCTTATATATTGATACAAATTCAAATTATATGTGTTATATTGAATATGATCCTATTTCTGTTTACATTGTTTGTGTACCTATGCAAAGTTATTTTATCATATTATATGTATGCATGTTTCTACATCTGCTTAAGATGTATTGTATATTAATGCAATTTTAGAATATATTTATCATATTGCACTATACATTTCTACCTCTGATCAAGATACTTATACATTGCTTACATTTTGAGGTCATTGTCCTCATTTGCTGCACATTTGTTTAAAGACTGTTTAATTTTTTAATATGAAGACTTAGTCTTCAAGCTATATAGGTATTAAGAATTACAGGTCAATAGTCATCCATGTTTGTCATATTTTAATGTCATTTAGAGTAATCAGATTCTTTAGATGCATAAAGATTGTATTCTGCATAGATAGGTAATCTTCAAACACTCCAGAGAACTGTAGAATATGGATTTAAATAACTTAGGATTCTGTTGCTGTGAGACACGACTGCTCCTGACAACATGGATCTATTCCATGTTGGCCACGAAAGACACTCCACATGGAGCTTGTTTTCTTTTTGGCAAAACTGGTCTTTGGGCAAAGAAATGCCCCTGCCTAACCACTGACAAAATGCATGGTGTCCAGACTGGTCTTAAAGTCAGAGAGATCTGTCTGTCTCTGTCTCCAGAGTCCTGGGAATAAAGGTGTGTGCCACTACTCCCTGGCGTCTAGTGGCTTAGCTTTGCATTCTGATCTTCAGGCAAGCTTTACTTATTAAAACACAAATAAAATATCACTACACCTTAGGCTAACAAATAAAAAGCTCACTGCCAGAAGTGGATTATTTCTTTTGGAATTGTTGGCCAATTGGGTTCCATATATAAAAGTTGATGCTAAAATTTTATTTTCTAGACAGCATACAATTCCATCAGAGAATATGAAGAAATCAGGCTGGTATTGACCCAGAAGCTTCACCCTACTAGATAGCTTTTCTAGTGCTGGAATATGCTATACATGCTAGCAGAAGAGAAAAGCAATCAGCACTCTTATACAACTGCAAACTCTGCAAACTACAATTGGTCTGACAGGATATGTTCACTGGTGCAATCGTGGCATGGATGTTATGGGAAGAACCAAACCATTTCTGAATGGATGTAAGGCCTGTTTCACAAGATGGAACCCATACCTGGCAGTTTTATCAGGGTCAATAGCCTGCGGATAGATAGGCCCTAGGCCCTAGGGGAAAGCTTACTACTTATCATTCTGCTAGATGGATGTAGTATTAAACTGACTCCAATGGCACTTTATACTATAAATTAGTATAACTCTTAATCCTCGTCAGAGAAGCATCTTCTTGCAGTAGACACAGACCCCCTCAACTGGCCAGTGTGCAGAGAATAAGAGATGGGTGCTCAGTCCTGAATGGGACATCCACATAATACCTTGTTGGGTCCCTTGAGGACAGGCCTTTGCACCCCCACTTGATCTGTTTTGCACTCTTGTGGTTGGTTGTTCTGAAGACAGGAACAAAAACAGGAACAATCCGTTGTTATCAGCAATGTTTTTAAGGATGTTTACCCCTAAGCCATGTGAGTTGCGGTGATGAGCTTCCTGCTTTTGCTGGCTCGGCCTCCCCTGCTGAGGGCTATCTATACTGTGTGAGAAAGTGGAATAAAAGCTTGTCTGCAGAACATGAAGTTGTGCTGTGTGTTAACCCTGACGCCCCTTGCTCAGAGAACTACAGTTGCTGTGCTGGCATGGCAACACTTCCTCCCACCAAGGCTCAGGGGTCATCATGAAATAAGTAGGGATTGTAAGAGTGAGAGAGTAGTATGGGAGAATTGTCCGTATTCTGTCAATCATGATTTAAATAAACACTGATTGGCCATTAGCCAGGATGTATAGGTGGGACAACCAGACAGGAAGTAGAGGCAGAGCAAGGAGAATAGGAGAATTCTGGGAAGCAGGAAGCTCTCTTGGGACTCCTGCCCGGACCACCGAAGAAGCAGGATGTGACCTGCCCCGCTGAGAAAGGTACTGAGCCATGTGGCTAACACAGATAGGGATAATGGGCTA
>PVIU01004840.1:56962-121494 GCA_004026605.1 Ondatra zibethicus | reverse complement strand
TATTTCAAAGTTGTGGCCAACCTGGGCTACGTAAGACCCTGTCTCAAAACTAAAAACAACAAACAGTGCTGGAGCGATGGCTCAGCTGCTGTGAGGGCTTGCCTCGCTTCTAGAAGACTCCTGTTAGGTCCCAGCACCCATGGCAGGTGGCTCACAACTGCCTGGAAGTCCAGCTCCAGGTGGTCTGATGCCCTCTTCTGGTCTCCACAGGTAACTGCGTGCACATGGCGGACCCACAAGAAGCTTGCTTGTGTTAAGCAGGGGCAGAGACCCAGCTCAAATGTTGAGAGAAGAAAAGCACACATCTGAGATGAAGTGTACACTGGACAGGGTCAGCAGCAGAGGACGCATGAAGAAGAAAGGACCGATGGGGGAGGCAGAGGGGAGGTGAAGGGAGGGAACAGGAGGAGAGGAGGGAGGGTAAACTGTGGTCGGAATGTAAAACCAATGCAACATTTTAATTAATAAAAATATTTAGAAGGGGGAAAAAGAAGAAAGGACCCATACACTCAAAGACATAGAAGTAGTTATTAAAAGAATGGATTCTGGAGGGACTGGGGATGATTTAGTGGGTGACATGTTCTGCAAGCACAGAAACCTGAGTCTTGATCCTAGTTCCCATGTAACAGAGATATCAGGGGCGGCCAGCGTGTGCCTGTAACCCAGCACTCTGCGGCAGAGATGGACAGGTTGCTGACGCAGGTGTTCCTTCAGCTGCAATGAGGTACTTTGTCTCAGAGGGGTAAGGCAGACAGTGACAGAGCAGGACACTGATGTCCTCTTCTGGCTTCTGTGTTCACACCTGCACACCCATGTATACATCTCAGACACATACACAGATATGCAGACACACATATCTGACTTCTCAGAAATTATGCAAGAAAATAAATTTATCTTAAAAATCGTTTTTTTAAAAGAAAAAATAATAGAAAAGGTAAACATTCTGGGATATATGTGTGGAAATGTCATAATGAAATCCTTAAATATTACATAAGTGTGAGTTATTAAAGTACATACAAAATACAAAATAAAAATTTGCCGTTAACATTACTTCGTGTACTCACAGGACACGAAGAGAAAGACACCAGGACATGTCCTCATCGGATGGGTCAAAACCAGTGATGAGGTCACAGACCTCAAACTAAAGGACGAGCTGCAGTGTACAGGACTAGGAATGACAGGTAACTTCTGACTGAACAGTGCCGGCTGGAGGACAGTGGGGTGCCAACCATAAAGTACAAAACGGGAAAACTGCTGTCAGTGGAGAATTCCATACCCAGCAAAAATACCCATCAAGCAGTACAATGCAAACTTTTGGCCATTCACAAGCTCCATGCATGTATCACCAGTAGAACTTCAGCCCAAGGGAACAAGGCAGAGATGATCATGCAAGACCCCTGGCATCTGGCAGAAGGGAGTTTATAATCTCAGACAAAAATCTTCATCTACACAAAAGAATAAAGAGTATGCACAATGACAAAGGCATGAGAGATAGGAAACATGTAAAAACCATCTTTTAAAGGTAGCTGAGAAGATGGCTCGGTGGGTTTAGACATCTGCTGTGCATATGAAGACCTGAATTTGGACTGCCAGTAACCGTGAAGCTGGGCATGGCGGTGCACACCCTTAACTCCAGTGCTGAGCATGGTGGAGGGGTGGATCCCTGGGGACTTCTGGCTAGCCAGTCTAGCCAAGTCTGTGAGCTCCAGGTTCAGTGAGAGACTCTGCCTCAATATATAAGGTTGGGAGGGAGGGAGGAGGGCATTTGATGTCGACTCTGCCCTTCTCCACAAATCTTTAACAGATAATTTCCTATTTAAATAGCAATATAGTATGGCTTAATCATACATGTAGAAGAAGAAATGATTGCAAACCATGACATGAAGGCCTCGGTAGGGAGATGTAGGTGCACTATGCTGAGGCCTCATTATGGGTAACATTGTACCACAAACCATCAAGCAACTACTGAAATTCACACCGAACTGAACAAAGTCAGTCCCATGTACAAAGCCAGCAAGAATATGGAATAAAAACACTTGGCTAACCCAAGAGAGGTCAAAGAGAGAGGAAGACATAACAAATGGGACATGCAGAAAACAGTAAGATGACAAAGATTTTTGCTTAAGCTCTGGAACAATTTTCTTAGCATTTAAAAGAGAACCTTCAAGGCAAGCAAGCTAGAAATCTCAGTTGCTGACCAGAGAAGGAAAGAGAGGAAGCCATGACGTTTGAGCTGGCATGGAGGCCAGACACATGACAGACAAGCAGCCATGTGGTGGGGAGGCTTCAGAGGAATAAGGAATCCCTGAGTTCCGGTCGAGCACACAGGTCCTGATTGGTGTCTGAGAGAGAGAGAGAGAGAGAGAGAGAGAGAGAGAGAGAGAGAGAGAGAGAGAGAGGGGAAAGAGAAGAAAAAGTCAAGTCTGAATCAGGCCTCAAAATAGGCACAGCTGAGGCTCATGGTGGCTCGGAGACTGCTCTATGGGGCGGGGATTTGGGGAAGGAAAGAACAGTATTTAGTAAAGGGAAATTCATTCTGCCTGTTTCTTTAGCAGGGCCGAATGTGGATCCACCTTCCTAGGGGTGGGCTCCTGGCCAGGTGACTGACCCAGCACACCTGAAATGCTGTGCCTCTTTGCTGGTGAGAAATCCATCCATTTGACCAGAAGTTATTCACTTTTTTATGGGTCTTGACAGCTACTCTTAACACCCTTCCCTCTGAAGAAATAACTCTAAGAATCAGATCAGGGATCAGAACAAAGTGGTAAATTTAAATCTCAGGAGGGTTACTATCCTCTTTGCAAGAAGCCTAGCCAAAGATGCCAAGGATGTGCCCTCTCCTCCCCCTCCTCTCCCCTCTCCTACCTTCTCTTCTCTCCTATCCCTCCCTTTCACCCTCTTCCTCCCTCCTCTAACCTCTAATTCCCTCCCCTCCCCTTTCCTCTCCCCCTCCCTCTCCTCTTCTCCCCCTCCCCATCCTATCTCCTCCTCTCCCCTTCCCCTCTCCTCTGCCCTGCCTTCCCCTCCCCTCCTCTCTTTTCCTCTCCTCTCCTCTCCCCTTCCTTTCCCTCCTCTCCTCTCCCCTCCCTGTTGTAAGGAGGAGCGGGCCGCATTCCTGGCACGCGGCTAGCTTAACTCCAGAAATAATTACATAGAAACTGTATTTATTTAATTACTGTCTGGCTCATTATCTTTAGCCTCTTATTGGCTAATTCTTATATATTTATTTAACCCATTTCTAATAATCTGTATGTCACCATGAGGTTCTGGCTTACCGGGAAAGATTCCTAACCAGCGTCAGTCTCAGGCAGGAGGACCATGGCGGCTGCCACACTTCCCTTCTTCCCAGCATTCTGTTCTGTCTACTGCGCCCACCTAAGGGCTGCCCTATCAAAAAGCCAAGGCAGTCTCTTTATTTAACCAATGAAAGCAGCACATAGACAGAAGAACCTCCTACATCATTTCCCCTTTTTCTGTTTAAACAAAGAAGAAAGGCTTTCATTTTAACATAGTAAAATTACATATAACAAAACAGTTATCAAGCAAGAATTACAGTTACAATATTTAGATCTATTTTATCTTTTATCATAACAATGGAAAACTATAACTATAATTATCTATTTTTTAAATTTTATCAAAGACTCCAGAAGGATATAATATTACCTAAGTAAACAAGAAGTAAGCAACTTCCAAAACTCTAGAAATGACAGAGACATCTCGCTGCCTGGACAGTCACCCAAAGATCCTCTGTATTGTTGGGGCATCCATCTTTAGCCTACAGGCCCATAGTATCCAGCAGACATTTCCATGAAGCAGAAAATTTTAAAGACAATTTAGTCATTTTCTTCTGTAAGGACCTCCTACACCACCTCCCCTCCCTCCCCTCCCCTTCCTTCCTCTCCCCTCCCTTCTCTTCCCCTCCCCCCCTCTTTCCTCTTCCTATGTTCTCAAACCTGTACCTTCTCACCTCTTTTATAGTTATGGAAGACTTTCTAGGAACACTGTGAATTTTAGTAGGCCAAGGCGCTGCTATTCTGGGACTCACCAGGAAAGTGTCCACGCTGGCTTCAGACACAGTCTACCTCATGTCCCTGCCTCTTTACCCAGCACCTGCCTTGTCTTGATTGCTCTTGAGCTAATGCAATGCCATGGACGGGGAAAGTGACTTGTTTTACGCCCCAAACACTGTGTTCTCAAAGGTGGCTTAGCATTTGTCCTTGGAAGGGATTTCCTGAGTTGAGTCTCTGAGCAGCTCAGAGAATAGAGAAGTCATTCAGGTCTCACAGAAGAAATACCTGAAGAAACCACAGGAGAGAAAAGGTCAATGGCCCAATTATGTCAGATAGGTCAGAGTTGTTTTTTTTTATTGCCCTGGGAGTTAGGTGTCAATGTGTGACTTAGGGGATGGGCAGAACCACTCAGCAGGTCATGATTTGGATATAAAGTATCCCCCAAATAAAGCCCCATGTTGAAGTCTTGGTTCTGAGCTGGTGGATCTAATCCCAGAGAGGGATTGGCTCATGAAGCCTCAGGGTAACACATTAAGGACTGCACTTAGACGGTGGTGCAAGCTACAGGGTGGGGCCTGGAGGTCGGTAGTGGGTCACGGGTGGGCGAGCCCTTTGATACATGGCTGCCTCAGCGTGTTCATCGGCGCCCCCTGCTTCCAGGCAGCCACAATGTGAGAGATGAGGAGCTTTGTCTCTCCACATTCCTGCAGCCACGACACTCTGTGTCACCACAGGTGGCTGAACAGGCACCAAAACCTCAGAAAACCCAGCAGAATGGAGTTTCTCCTTTAAGCGGGTTCTGTCAGGTTCTGTCACTGTAGTGAGTAAGGACTAATAGGCAGATTGCAGCTGAGGCGTCCTTGGAACTGGGCCTGGATAATTCTGTGTCCTGTTCCAGTCTCACTGTCCTGAGGAACACAGTTTCACAGGGCTGTGACTCTCACTGTGACTTGTCCATCATGGGGTGGGGGTGGGGAGCCCCACCCAACACAGATCATTCTAGGACTGGCCACCCCTCCTTGTGATGCTGCCCCGATAGACTCCACCAGCTGCCTTTTTCCCCTCTTATCTCAGGATTGTGGGTCCATTCACCAGTGGACTCCTTACCGGCCCTGCCTTACTCCCTCCTGATGGCTGGGCTGTGGAGGAAGCCAGGACCTCTTGGGAGCAATGATGGCTGGCCAGGAGACATGCCCTCCCCATTCTTTTCTTTCTTTGTCCTTTAAATCTCTTCTTCCTTCTGTCCCACTGTCTCTCTCTGTCTGTCTCATTTGGTGTGTGCACATTTGTGTTCATGCAGATGCAGGTATGCTGTGGTGTGCATTCTGCATGCAGAAGGCAGGGGGCAGCCGTGGGGGTCCTCACCTTCAGAAGGGTTCATTGCTTGCTGTTGCAGAAGCTAGGCCAGCTGAGTTTCTGGAAATTCTCCTGCATTTGTCCCCATCTCCCTGTAGGAACTCTAGAATTACAGATGTGCATGGCAGTGTCCAGACTCAGGCATGCACAGGGGCACAGTGAGCGCTCGGCCCGTGGAAGCATCTCCCCAGACTCCTGTTGTTTTCTGGACACTAGGGGCTCGCTCCAGGCTCCTATTTTCCTTGCTCTGACTTTCCATTTCCTCATGGGGACATGGCAGCTGGGACACAGGGTAGTTTTCATCCCATGAGCCTTGGGGATTCCTGTGGGCATCCTGTCAGAGGACTAAAGCTAGACATCTTCCTGAAACCCAAAGTACTATCAATATTCTCTGCTTAGCTCAGAGCTTCCCCATCAACGCACCCTACCACGGGCCCCTCAATCCATACCATAAAATGTACAATGTCAGTTTGATCGACTCCGGGTCCTGCTGAGTACTTAATCCTTATTTAAAGCTGATGTTTATTTTATTTTGGAGTTTAAATTAATCAGCCTCAGGATACAAAATTAGATAAGGCAGGGATTTAACTCCCCTGGAAGGAATCATTTCATATCGAGCCTCCGTGCCTCTGGCTGCCAGGGACTGTGTTCATATCTTCCTTGTCAGAATGGGCCAGGGGATGTCCAGGCAGATGGACACTGTTCTTTTTCACTGTCCTCCCAAGCAAGGCACAACCTGCTCAGAGGTAGAGACATGAAATCCATGCTGCTTCAGCACAGCAGAACTAAATTCCACAAAAGGGAGGTGAGATAATGCACAGGTGGGGAAAAGAGAAGGAGAAAAGAAGCCCGGAGGATTCTGCCACCTGCAGAGTGCCATTGTTGCTACCCAGGCATGCTATTTATCATGTGACACCAGTGTTTGAAAAATATGGGCTGGACAAGGGAGAGCACAGTAACTGCAGGCTGCCATGGATCTGTGTGGCTACCTTGTGGGTTGGGCTGAGGAAGTGTGGATGGAGTTGCCCATTTGATTACATTCATTCTCACCCCTTCCTGTTTTTCTCACACTGATGGACATCTTCTTGTGTGTGTGTGTGTGCGTGCGTGCGTGTGTGCGTGTACACGCATGTGTGTAGGCTAGAGGTCACCCTTGGAGACAAGGACTTTCCAGTTAGGCTAGGTTGATGTCATGAGGATTTCCTCCTGGGTTGTAGGAGTAGGTGATGTCTACCCTCCTCCTAAGATCATAACAGCAAACCGGAGTTTGATTCCATCAAGGTTCACTGTGGGGGAACCCACGAGTTAGGTTTATTTACAGAGCAGTGGGCAAGGGGTTATGGGTCCCAGGCACGACAAGCTCAATAGAGGCTCGAGTCTCAGTTGTTCACCCTGAGGCAATACCTGGTTCCAAGAAAGACCACAAACTGAGACCACCCAGGCACCACCAAGGAACAGACCATCCAAAGGAAATTCCTAACGTTCCAACCGCTGTAGATAGGATCACCTGCCAGCACACACCCATCTCTTTTCACCAGGACACCCCCAGACAAATGTCAGCCAAGCAGGGGTCCTGAACCTTAGAAATCCCTCACTCCTACATTTGCTATTATAAAAACCCAACCCCAACTGAGCTCGGGGCTCTCTGATCACGACAATATGTTGGGCACATGAAGAGTCTGAGTTCTTAAATAAGAATAAAGGCTCTTTACCTTTACCTGCAGAACTCCCTAGTCTCCTAGTTGATTTTTGGGGGACTCTGTGGTCTGGGCATAACATTATGGACAGCAGAGGGAGTGGCCCTAGGGTAGACATCCTGGAGACGCACACTCAGTGTGGATGATGACTTCCCATGGCTGGCTGAATAGATGGATCCCCTTTCCCTATTGGTACGCAGCCAGTTTAGTCCAGACCTTTCCTGAGACCTCTTTGCCACAAGCAATTAGGCCAGCATAGTATACAGTTTGTTGGGGAGGGGCAGGGGTGACTGAATTCTAAATTCCCAAGACCCTTCCTGTCCCTGTGAGGGAATACCAATTGTCAATAAGTCCAGCTGAGAAGAGCTTTTGCAAGTGGGACCAACTGAACCCAAGATGGTGGTTGCATCACTGACCAGCCAAGGAGTCCCAGGGACCTGCCCGCCTCGAGCTCCCCAGTGCTGGGCATGCAAGCCTGTGCGATCATGCCCACTCTTTTTACTTGGGTTCTGGGCATTGAACTCGCGTCCTCATTATGTAGCAAACCCTTCACAGACTGAGTTGTCTCCACAGCTTTCCTTTCATGTGTGTGGTTTAGGTGTGCATGCCTGTGCATGGACATGTGTCTATGTGCCAGTGTGCATGCCTGTGTATGGACATGTGTCTATGTGCCAGTGTGCATGCCTGTGCATGGACATGTGTCTATGTGCCAGTGTGCATGCCTGTGTATGAACATGTGCCTATGTGCCGGTGTGCATGCATGTGCATGGACATGTGTCTATGTGCTGGTGTGAATGCCTGTGAGTGATAGGCCCCACGTTGATGTCTGAAGTAGGGTCTCTTGCTGAGCTCAGGGCTAGCCATTTCAGACTAGTCTACCTAGCTGGCTTTTCCTAGGGACCCCACGTGTCTGGAGTGATAGGAAACACCACACTTAACCCACTTTGACTGCATCTGGAGTCTAAACTATTATCCTCACTCTCACAGGAAGGGTTTTATCTACTGAGGCATTTCTTAACAACCCACCCAGGTGGTTTTAAGACTGTGGTTCCCAACCATCCTCGTGCTGTGACCCCTTAATACAGTTTCTCAAGTTGTGGTGACCCCCAACCATGAAATTGTTTTTGTTGCTACTTCATAACTGTAATCTGCTACTGTTATGAACATTAATGTGAATATCTGATGTGCAGGGTATCTGACATGCAGCCCCTGTGAAGGGGTCATTCAACCCCAAAGGGGTCGTGACTCAGATTGAGAACCGCTGTTGGAAGGGATTATGGCAATGCAGGTGTAGCAGAGACGCAGGTGCCCACTAACCCAGTCTGCCCGCCTCTCCTCCCCAACACGCTCCCACACGATGGGCATCTTGTCCGTCCTGCACCACACTGGGCTTACAGGTCCCTTAAACAACATACCGTCTTCGTGTTCGTTTCTGGGACTTGAGACAAACAGTTCATCCAAACTGTCCTGCAGTTTGCTTTTCCTGCTGACGGGTGTGGACACCCGTTGTGACTTTCCCTTTGCAGGGCCTGGGGGCTGTTTGGCCGAGCGCTTGCCTGGTGTTCAGTGGCCCCTGAGGTTTTATGCTTCTTTACCCATTTTTACCGTTTTTTTCCAGCAGGGTTTGGTTTATAACGTGGGTCTCAGCGCTTTCCTGGGCCTGGGGCTAGCTTTAGGAAGGTAAGCTAATGGCTTTAGCAAGGGACGGAGAAGGGCACAGGGCAGAACCTGCTGGTGCCCTGTTTGCCATTCGCAGGTTCTTTGCATGCTCTGTGCCGTGCTGTTTTATTCCCCCAGAAGTCCTCTGTCAGAACCCCGGTGCAAAACAAGGGGGGTAAGCAATGTCCACGTCCCCCATGTCTCTGCTAGTCACAGAGGGTGAGACCTGTGTTTAGCCAACAGCACAAGGCGGGAAGGACAGGCCAGCTGTGGGACAGAGCGAGTTTATGGGTTTTGGAAAGGACACCAGTGCACATCGAAGCCAGGAAGTGCGGTCTCCTGCCGCAGATGAGGAAGCTGGGATGTGAGCGTGTGAGGATTAGGAATGTCCAGCTTGGGTTCACTGGGACTGTGGGCAATGAAAGCCGCACAGCAGGCTGGACAGAGAGGCTAATAGGAAGGATTAGTCATTCTAATGAATGAGTTACCCTAGTGGAGAGAGAAGATCAATCTTGTGCCCGAGGGCTGTGGGAGGAACCTGAGGAAGAACAGGTTTGGATGGAATTCAGGTGTCCTGGAAGAGAGTGACTCAGTTCTTGGGATTAGAGATGTGGGGATCAGGCCAGGTTGCTGGGTCTGGGATTAGTGCCCCTAGAGTATGGGTGGGGGATAGTGGGCAGGGACTCTGGCCACCTTTGCTGAGCAGGGTCTTCAGAGCCACTTAGTCACAATGGGGTTTGCAGGAGGAATGACAGAGCAGCAGAGACCCTCCGGGTACAGGTGGCTGTGTGTAGGCTGCAGGGGGCTTCCAGACAGGCTCTGGACACCTGCATGACCATCACAGGTCACACAGGCCTCATGGGATTTTGTTTCTCACGCTGAGAGGCTGCAGTGGGCTTGTGTCTGGGTTCAAAATCACTGCCCTGTGCTGTCTCCTCAAGATACTACTCACTCAACACCAGCTTGTGTTAAAAGAACGTTAAAGGACTCTGTTGTTTAGCCCAGTGGTCACGTTGCAAAGGTGCTTCCATGTTAGGAGGGAGCAACTAGGCAGCTGGCTCAGGAGACAATGGCTCAGAGGAAGGTGAGGGGCTGGGAGGAAGGGGAAAGGAGCCAATTGGGTTGCATAGGAAGGAACCACGTCTTGGTCCAAGGTTCAGTCCGTTTGTGAGCTGGCTCTCATCTCTCCATTGAGGCACAGGCTCGGAGTCATTTCACACAACAGCCTGTGAGCAGATGGGCTGTGAGTCCCCTCACGGCAGGAGATCGAAGAAACAGTGTGGGGCTTATTGTGTTGCCTTTGCTCAGCCTCTGGAACGGCGGGAACATCTTTAGGGATGAGGGGCCATCTGTTTCAGTCTCTGAATAGTTACAGTATGCAGAAGCCCCTGTTGACCTGTGATGGTCATAATACCCAAAGGAGAAGTCAACTTTGTTGTCGAAGCACCCAAGCTTTCTGGGGATGCTTGTTACAGCAGCATAACGGAGCCTGGCCCGCTAACGGGACATATCCCGCTCAACACTTGGTCTCATCAAATTCTGACACTGTCCTGTGAGATCAGCAGTTTTTGATCCTTATTTTACAAATGAAGAAAGTGGGTCTCAGGGAGGCTAGCCAAGCAGCTACCCTCACTCCATGGGGCATCTGGAGCTGAAGGCATGTGACCTGCGAGACTGGAGTGAGGACTACAGTTCATCGTGTTGGTGTTTGCTGCTCCCAGGAAGCTGATGTGTGAGTCATGCCCCGGTCGGGGTATGTTTCCGGTTGAGAGACAAGAAGAGGATTAAAACTCCACACGGCACACACTCCTCCTTTTGTAGAAATACCCAGCGTTTCAAGTGTGGCAATGCAGGAGTAGGCACTTGAGAGGCCGGAAGGGCCTCTCGATTTAAACTGGGATTATTTCAGTGACTCGGAGATCACCACCCTCCAGTTCTTGCAAGCCCAGCCTGGGGGTTGGGATGTTGGTGTCTGGTGGGACTAAGGGCTTGTGGGCACAGAGGCCTTTGATCCTTTCCTGCATGCATGCCTTCAGTTGCTACTTCTGCATGCTGGCGCTGCCCTGTGTGCCTCTCCCTGCACAAGGCAAGCTCACCTCAGATCCCCACGCTCTCTCTGTGCCTGTCCACGACAGGTGCTCTGCAGATACATGGGAAAGAAAGGGAAATACAGGTCACACAGGCACACACTCCTCCCCACTTGTGAGCCAAGTGCATACGTATGCACACACATACACACATCCCCCGGACAGGCTCACTTGAGTGTGTCAATGATGTGCACACAGAGTCAGACATGCATGTGACTGCACATGGACACAGCAACATTTGCTTCCAAATGCACACACACACACATGCATGTACATACACTCATTGGCATGTACTTCTACGTCATACACACACTTACACATGCAGGTGCACACATTCACATACACATATATGCACACATCAGCATATGCTTCCTGGCTGCACATGCACAGACCTGTACAACCATGCACACTCGTGTATTCTTATGTACATGTATGCAGTCCTGCTCGTGGTTGTTGGGAAGGCAGTGTGGTCCTTGGGGGGAGTTTTTTCCTGAGCCATGATGCCTTCATTTCCCCTCTCTGTACTTACCACCAACCGGCTGGGAAGGACCATTTTTGCACGATCCTGGGCTTTAATTGGACCCCTCCATTCATATTTTATAGGCCAGTGCTTATTTTCCTGGTGTTTTTAATTCAGCTGTCAAATGCCAGGGTCCGAGGCTGGGGGAAAGCTCAAGGGTTGCTGAGTTTGGCTGACCCTTCAGTGGACCTCTGCACTCCAAGATCTGCTGATCCTGGTGTGCTTAAACGCTAAGCACTTTCCTGGCTGCTATATGCTCATAGGGGAGAGTGGGGGCTGGGCCAGGAGCTGCCTGACAGGGAAGGATTAACTCTTTCCTATTGACTCTCTCCTGAAGATACTTAATTGCCCAGCCAGGGTCATTGGAAACAGCACCCAACTCAGGACTGGACCCCAGGGCTCCTTGCCATAGGTAACCCTGTCTTCACTCACAATAGCAGGTCCCTGGTAGGAAGATTTATAGGGGGAAGGAGCAAGAGTTAGTATTAGATAGTCTTAGCGAGAGGGAGGTGTCTTTTAGGAACAGTTAACAGCTCCCAGAAGACGCCTCCAGCATCCTGGCTTTGGTGTCTCTTATGTGACAGGACCCTCGTCTTGCCTTAGGCGACACTGGACGCAAAGGTGTGGCCTGTAGTTGCTACTGCAGCATGGCTGAGCAGGGAACTCCCTGACGACAGACTGAGGCAGGCCTTCTGAGACAGCTGTTCTCTGGTCTCCTCTTTGATTTGGGCCTACCTAGTGTCTCTGACCCCTGCTGGGCAACAGAGTATCTTCAAGAGAGATTCTATGGAAACGGTAGCAAGAGGAAGGTGGCAGAGGCCATTCTGGTGCAAGGCCATTATTCCCATGTGTCTCAGGCCATCTTATAATAGCGGTGTTATTTATTAATGTGTTAATCAATGCTATCTCCCTGGGTAATTGCCTGACTAGAGGGACCGAGTGTACTTCCTAACAAGCGGCCATTAGATGTTCTGGGGTTGGCTGTCATTCCTTCCCCAGTCGTGGGCTGCAGCCCTGACATGCTCTTGAACTGATGGGTGGGTTCAGACTGGCGGTCAGAGGTGGGAGGGTTCCCAGCAGAAGCAGGAAAGGCTGTGTCTCCTTAGAAAGAGTAAGAGTTGTCCCTTTTACCATGGCCACCGATGATGCATGGTTAATAAAAGCTCAGGGTCAGAAATTGGGGTTCAACCTGAATATCCGAAAACCAAAACAGCCAGCCACTGGCTCTTACCTCAACCTCAGTCTGAAATGGCGATCCTGCCTCCAGGAATCTCAGAATGAGACTGTGTGAGAGCTGTCTCCTCCTGTCTTACATTCCTCTCTAGGGCTGGGATTAAAGGCGTGCACCACTACTGCCCAGTTTCTATGGCAACTAGTGTGGCTACTGGGGTTAAAGGTGTGTGTCACCACCGCCTGGTTGTAAGGCTGACCAGTGGGTCTGTTTTATTCTGATATTCAGGCAAGCTTTATTTATTAAAATACAAATGAAATGCCGCTACCCCCTGCAGTTATCATCATCATGGTGGCTGAACAGAAGGGGCACGTGCTGTCTGTGGCTGGGCCTTCCGATGTTCCTTGGGGCTGTGTGACCTTGTAATGCTTGCTTTATTTCTTTTAAGTTTCTCATATGACAGAGGATGTTGTTACCTTGTGAGGACTAGGTTGTTCACATGTGGAGTACCAAGATCAGGCCAACGCCCAGAACATGGGCCCCATTCTCCAGATGGATAGGACAAGGCACTTGGAGGTTACAGGACTCCATTAAGGTTACCTGGCTAGACACTGGTATAGCTAGCAAGGAAACCAGACCCTAGACCCCAGAGCCATCCCCCACCCATCACAGCCCAGTGCTTCAGAATACCCAGCAGCAGCCTTCCCACTGGGGAAGCAGTGCCTGTGGTGTCTGCTAAGGAGCCTCCCATGGTCCTTTTCAGCCCTGCCCTTGCCTGCTGCATCACCTCCTCTTTTCTGGGTCCCTATATGAATGTGTGTGCCTACATGTGTGTACATATGTGCGCATGTGTAAGTGTGTGACCTCAGAGCACATTTTCTGGGTCCATCCTTTGACTCCTCATCTTCCTCAACACTGACTCACGAAGGCCTTGGAATGGACAATCGCAGCTGTGGTTAGAAACACGTGTGTGGGAAGCCAACATTGTCATCTGTCTTGGATCCAGAGACTCCTGCTGCCACAGGCTGGCGTTGAAGACATGGATTTAGGAGCTGGAGAGGAGTTTGTCCCATTTCCAGATACAGGTATTCTGTCTCTGGAGTGTGACCTCGCTCATCTCTAGGAGATCGTGCACAGGTGAGAATGAGTGGGTGGGGCTGCTGCCATGTCACGGGGCCACCATGGGAAAGGGGAGACCCAGAAAGAGGACAGGTGGGTACCATGGCTGTGCTGCTCTGACTTCTGTTGCTGCAATACAGCACCCCAAGAAAGAGCAGCTTAGAGGAGAGGGTTTATTTTGGCTCACAAGCCAGGTTACACTCTATCATTTTGGGGAAGTTAGGATGACAGGTGCTTGAAACTGCTGGTCACATCACACGCTCACCTGTTTGCTTGTGTTCAGCTTCATTTTCCACCCTTAGCTCAGGGAACGCCCAGGGAAAGATGCCACCCACAGTGGGCTGGGTCTTTCCATATAGTGACTTAGTTAAAACAATCCCCCTATGAGTCGCCCACAGGTCAACTTGGTCTCGATAATCCTTCATGCAGGTTCTCTTTCCCAGAGCTTCTAGGGGATGTCAAGTTGACAGTTAAGGCCCAGATATTTTATGTTTGGTCATTGAGATAGTTAAGCCTTAACTGTCAACTTGACATCCCCTAGAAGCTCACCTGGAAGATACACCAAGGTTCATGTGCGTCCATGGCCTGTATTATCGCTGAAGGTCATATGGATGTCCATTGTCCCTGTTATCATCTGTGATCTGTGCTGCCGCTGACTGTGGAGGGCAAGGAAGCGTCTCTCGTAGTGGTGTGGATGGCTGCAGACTCACAGCTGAGAATGAGGGCTAGAGAGCCCCCCCCCATAAAAAGAAAGTCTAAAAAGGAAGCCATTGAAGAGAACTCTTAAAAAACATGATAAGGATGCTGAAGTGCAGCAGTACTGATGGCTTCTGGCGGGGGACGGGTAGGGAAGGACTCGGCTTTCTTTAAGGAGCTGGCCATTGGGAGTTTGACTATCTACGCTCCACTGAGTATATGGGCAACACAAATTGGACTTGGTATTTATTTCTTCTTCTTTTTTTTCTTGTGTGGGGGGACAAGGTCACAAGGGTAGGGGTGGCCCTAGGAGGACTTGGAAGTGAGGGTGATTGGGGTGCATTATGTAAAATTCCCAAATAATCAATAAACATATCATGCTAAAAGAGAAAGTCTGGCATTGTAAGCAGTGCATGACCCCATTCTCCAGACACACCGTGTTGGGTGTGTCCAACCAGGCCCGTGGTTGTGTGAACACATACATGTCTATTTTGTATGAAATTGTGACATGACTTTGTCACCCATGAAGTTTACGCTGAGGAATTGCACAACTGAGTTACTTTTCCCATTGCTGTGACTGCATTCTCTGACTAGGGTGACAAAGGTTGAGTTCATCCTTTGGGGACACAGTTCCCTATGACAGGAAAGGATGGAGGAACAAGTGTGAGGTGACTGCTTGCATCTCGTTTACAGTCAGGAAGGAGAAAGAGATGGATGCTGGTGCCCAGCTCTCTTTCTCTTGTTCATTCCGTTCAGGCCCCCAGCCTCAGCAATGGTTGCACCCACTACCCAGTCTAGCTACTCCTTTATTGGGACACCTGGAGATTAACCAACAGAAATTACAAAAAAAATAGAAAACTCATTGCTTTTATGCACATGTGTGTGTTGGGCTGCTATCCCTTGCAGCATGTGGCCCATGGGCTTCGGGTTGGACATGCCTGAAAATGAAGGCTACAGCCACCATCCTCTGGCTCGGTGTGGATAAGCATTCCCCATGGAGTGGGGGAGGGGGTGGATGTGTGCAGGGATGGGGTGGATATGTGCGACAGGTCAGGCAGGAACATTGACTGAGAACTGTACTGGGAATGATGGGGTCATGGCCCATCCTCAGGTTGACATCGTGAATGGCAAGACCCCTGCAGATTCCCTGATGCACTGTGGACACACTGCCAACAGCTTACGCCAGGCTGCTGTAGCTTGGTCTCTAGGTTCACATCTTCACGTGCTTGCTTGTCCAAGAAGCAGCCCGCTGACTCCCAGAGGCAACTCTTGCCTTTTGTGTGGGTATCAGGGTGCAGGGCTGGAGTTAGCAAAGAGCAGAGCAGAAGCAGAGCACCAGGAGAGTCAGGCCTCAAACATTCTTCTCCAAAGGGAGAAGACTACAGCTGCTCGAGGAACCTTAGGGGTGTATGTGCTTGATCCATGGCTTCTCTTTCCCTTTCCCCTTCTCCATCCCTCCCTACTTCAGTCCTGTGCAAAACCCTGCTTACAAATTCCTCCCTCACTACCAGGAAGGCATCAGTAAACTTTGCCCAAAGGATAAGGGATGGCTTCCAACTCCTTGATATTTACCAAGTGGAACATCCCTAATACCAAACCCAAACACCCAGCAATTAGATTTTCAATCGTCCTTTGAGCCTCCGTCAACGCTAGGACGGAGCCAGCACACCGAGATCAAGAGACCGTCATCCTCATTCATCCTTCTGTTCCTCCAGTGCTAGCCCAGCTGCCTGCAGATGTGCTGGGGGAGCCCCTTGGTCCTCATGCCCTTGGCCCCTTCATCCCGTTTCCTAGCAACGCTTCCAGCCGCCTCCATCCACAGTATACTCAGGTGACTTCTCAGTGTTTATCTTGGCGGAAGGGGAGCCAGCACCGTCCAGACCCTAGACAGACCAGACTGTGACGAGCTGTGAGGACCTGAGGACCAGAGCATGTTGTCCTTGTCCTGTGGCCTGGGTGTGTTCCAAAGCCAGCTGGGAACAGGGTGTTCAGTTTATTATCCCCTTATCTCCCAGCCAGGGCTGCATTAATCATCTTTATTCCTCTGCAGGAGCTGGACTCAGAGGCGTAGGTGCTGGGGCGTGGACACTTAGCCATCTCTGCTCTCCAGCAGACTGCGCTCCAGGCACCGAGTCAGGCGTTCTGCTGCTGACCAGCTGGGAGCTCTAGGGCACAGATTTGACCTCTCTGTCTTAGTTTTTTCCTTTGCACCATGTGGAGACTTCCGACCCTGTCACTCAAGGTTCCTATGGAGAGGCAAGTAATGTTCCCTGGGGAAGGTGATACCACTTTCCCAGTTGTGATGACGGACAGTTCTCCCTGGTCCAAAGTGCATGATGGATGCTCCAGTGTAGGTGCTGTCACCTCCGTATGGAGGGGAAGAGGGCAGGACTCCCTGGGAAGGGAGGGGCTCGTGGCTGCAGACCTCCATGACATGTAGGTATGGGCTGCTAACTTGAAAGGCTACTGGCTGAAGAAGCACCTCCCCCTTTTGTTTAAATAAGAGAGTTCTAAGCCTAATACAAAACTATATACAATAAGAACAAATATCAGGTATAAAAATTAGAATTACAACCAGCATAAACAATATCAAGCAAGAAACATATGATAAACATTTCAAAAATTATCCCATCGTAAGGAGTCTAAGTCTTGTATTAAAAATAGCTTGGCCAACTCATGAGAGGAAAGTAACTATGACTACCTAGTCTTCAACACCATTGAAGACCTGAGAAGGGAAACAATACTACTTGAGTAAACAGGAAGTACAATCAAGCAATTTCCAAAATGTGCAACAAATGACAGTGAGACTCATCTGCTCCTGGCAGCACTAATCTACTTCAAGAGGGTGATGGGCACCAAAGAGGCTCCTCATGGAGTTTGCTAGCCATTTGGGAAAGACACTGTTCTTGCCTGGACTTCTTGAAGCTATGCTGTATGAACTGGACATGCAGGACCCACAGAAAAATGACTTCTAAGGCTGTCTAAAGAAGGTGAGACAGTCCTTTGGGGTTCCTGCTTCATGAAAGAGTCTGCCAAACATTCTGCAGGACACAGAAGAAAGTGACTGACAAACTGCCAATATAGGCGGAACTGTCTGAAATTTCCTGCTTCATGGAAAAGTCTGCTGGATACTATGGACCTGTAGGCTGGAGATGTGTGCTCCAATGGTACAGAAGAACTTTGGGTGACTGTCCAGGCAGAGAGATGTCTTTGTCAATTTTAGAGTTTTGGAAGTTGCTTACAATGCACTTCCTGTTTACTTAGGTAATATTATATCCTTCTGGAGTCTTTGATGGAGTTGAAGAATAGATAGATAGTTATAGTTTTCCTTAGTTATGATGAAAGATAAAGTAGATATAAATAGTGTAACTGTAATTCTTGCTTGATGTCTGTTGTGTTATATGTAATTTTACTATGTTAAAATTAAAACCTTCCTTTTTATTCAAACAGAAAAGGGGAAATGGTGTGGGAAGTCCTTTTGTATATATGTTGCTTTTATTGGTTAATAAAGAAGCTGCTTTCAGCCAATGTCTTAACAGAATATAGCCAGGCTGGAAGCTATCTATCTATCTATCTATCTATCTATCTATCTATCTATCTATCTATCTATCTATCTATCTAGATCTAGATAGATAGACAGACAGACAGACACACACACACACACACACATACACACAGAGAGAGAGAGAGAGAGAGAGAGAGAGAGAGTAGACAGAGTCAGAGAGAAGTCATTCCCGGTAGGCCACAACCGGGATGCACAGATTAATGGAGATGGGTTAGTTTAGGATATAAGAGTTAGCTAGAAATACGCTTAAGCTATTGGTCAAACAATATTGCAATTAATACAGATTTCTGTGTGATTATTTCGGGTCAGGGTGACGGGAAGCGAACGAACAGCCTCCTCCAATACCAGTGTCTGTCCCACTCGGCCTAGAAAGTCTCTTTGCAAAGCCATGAGGACAATGTCCCTCTGGGACCATTCTCAAACTGGGTCAGGGCAAGGTGCTGAGGGGCTGAGTCAGGACGTGCGTGGGGGCTAAAGATGTTCTTTGCTTCATGTCACAATCCTGGGCTGCTATGTCACTGTCCCCAACTGACTAGAGTGAGGAGGAACAGTGACCAGAGAGTGGCCACCCTCCTGAAAAGGGGTAGAGTGTTCTGTCCACTGGCCTGGTGGACTCTAAGGTTAGACAATTCCGAGAATGTTCCAGGGGACTTTCCTGGCTTTCCCTACAGCTGGCCACACCCTGAGAGAAGCAGCGTAACCTTTTTATCACCCTTCATTCCAAAGCTGGTGTTCAGATCCTGAATTGGTGCTCGTCAGAGAGGCCCATGCCTCTGGCTCACTCTCTCTCTTCCTTCTCTCTCCCCCTTGAACTCTGTTTGGGGCCCAGAGTCAAGCCCGTTTGACTCTGCTCTGCTGCTCTGGCTCTGGCTTTCAGCTGGAGGTGGATGCAGTGTGGCGGTCACCTCAGACTGGCCACAGTCTGATGGGAAAGGTGACCCTGAGGCATCCCTGCCACCCGGTCTTCCTCCAGGCTGAGTTGACTGCTAGATTAATGGTGTGTGCAGAGCAATCGATGGCCATCACTCGTTCTGTAAGCCACTTCCTCTGGTCGCAGGCAGGGTCCTGTCTCAGCTCTCCATGCCTTGAGCCTCACCCTTGTCAGATAACTGGAATCCTGGTTATTTGAGACTCAGGTGGACATTTCTCTGCCTGGAGTTGGGACATCTGATTGTCTTCCCTCCCCTCCCCCAGCTGGTCCCACTTGGGGGTCAAGCTGGCGGCCACACCAGGGTTAATCGCGTAGTTCCCCAGCCATGGAGATGTTTTCCTATTTCTTACTGCCTGGATGCCTGAGGACTTATGGATTATCCCACCCACATCTCCGAAGATGCAGTTTCAGCCCGGAAAATGATGAGGTGGATGGCACTGGGTTCAGTGAGGCTCCCTGCAATGATGAAGTATGACGTGGAACACTAAGCTTTCCTCCTCTTCCCCAGGCTCTTTGGTCATAGTCTTTTGTCACAGCAATAGTCAGACACCATTACAGCATATAATATATAATATAGAGTTCCAAAACGGAAGGGGGTGGGGGTTGCTCTTCCACACGCTTGTCAGACCAACTGGGGAAAGAAAGCAGCTCCAGCCAGTGTATGAGCAGAAGGTCGCAGGCAAACAACCGAGGGAGCAGACACAGTACCCTAAGGACTTGCCAGCTTGGGGGTGATGCTGGATTCCGTTGCCTCTGGGGAAGAAACCGACTCAGGACTGCTGGAGAAGACATCTCAGGGACAGTCACAGTGAAGCTGCTCACTCACCAGCTTTGCAACTTAGACAGCCCATGGCCCCATGTCTGACTTTGAAAATAAAGTTTGATCGGCATATAACCTGCCCATTTGATTATGTGCTTTGTGAGTGCTTTGCCACCATGGTGGCAAAGCTGATTGATTTCAACAGACCACAGCCTGCACCCCCAAAGCTCACCTTACAGGCTGGCCTGTCCTTTACAGGAGCACTTGTTCCCAGGACCCGAAACATTGACCCTTCTTCCTCAGAGCGCCCAAGGCTCTCTTTGACCCTGGACCATCATGCATGCTGGGGGCTTTTTATCCCATCTGCCTTGTCTTGCTCCGAGTCTAAATGGCTCTGTAGCACCTAACCCTGCCCACTGCTCTGTCATCCTGTGCTCATCTTCCTCGTCCTCACTGCTGTGGGCACACACTGGGCCACTGGTCATCCTCACTGCTGTGGGCACACACTAGGCTGTTGGTCATCCTCATTGCTGTAGGAACACACTGGGCTGTAGGGTGGACACAGGAAATTACTCGATAGAGCAAAGGAATGCTGCTGCATAGGAAATGGTGCTTGGACATTTGGCATCACTTGGACTCTGACCATGCCCTTCTCCTCTGAGACCTCAGAGGACTCATCTGCCAAGTGTAGACTTAGGAGTGGGAGGCACTTTTGGATTTAACCCCTTGGGCCATGATATGAGAGCGCTAGCATGAGTGGTGGATCAAGTCTGATCCCTAGGGGTTCCTGTCAGGTGGAGTAACTATTCTCACAGGCTAGGGGCCTTGGAGCAAGAGGTGGGGCTGTGGAGCCAGGGGCAGGGCTGTCAAGTGGGGGGGCAGTGCTCAATGGCCTGGGTTCTGGGAGGTCAATCCTGTATCTTCTACTAGTACTCAGAAAAGTACTAGGTTTAGTTTTATAGAAAAACTGTGCAGGCAGTGGAGTTCCTCTATGTCCCCTCCCCAAACCACCTCCTCTGTAATTAGGGGCTTGCATTCCAGCATAACATTTCTTGCAAGTGACCAGTCAATTCTACTTTAGAGTGGCCTGTGCACTGGGTGCATTTGTGTCACTGTTTTCTGAACTGTTTTATTCTCATCTTGGAAGGAAAAAAAGAGAAGAGAAAGGACCTTGGGACTGTGCCCTGCTGGAAACAAAGCCCCTGCCAGGTCCAACTCCCTTCCTGGTGGGTGTGTTTAGATGCATCTCTGTGTCCGGTCACTGCGATGGTGTCTGGCCTATGTCCAGGCCAGGCCGTGGGGCAGAGAGCTCACAGGCTTTCGTTTCGGCTCTGTACAGTGGGGCTGGCACTCCCTAGGTTTAGCTTTCAGGCTCCATGGCTCAGCAGATAGTCCACTGATCTCTGCCAAGACCACACAGCTGGGGCCCCCAAGGACACCCCATGTGTGGAGAAGGTGATGGGGTAGCCTTGGGAGCTGGGCAGTGAGACCTCACCTTGCCTTTGTGTGCACGCTCTCCTCAGCCTTGTTGGCTTTCTGCATTCCCCGCCCCCATGCTGCTGCGATGGACCAGAACATTGCTCCAAATTCTGAACTAGACCAGTGAGCTACCAGTGTGACAGTGTTTGCTCCAATTTGTTCTTAAAATGTGTCACTTGGTTTAAGGGCAGAGGAGACAGGCCACGGCAGTGCCGGCAGTAGGCTGATACACCTGGGACTAGTGGCCAGCGGAAGGAGGAGGCTGACATTCTCAAGGTCTGGGGATAAAAGACTCCTAATTCCAGAAGGGGAATTAGCAGTCGGTGGTGAGTGCATGGAAGGGATGTGACTTCACTCTGTATCTAGATCTCCCCTATATGAGGTGCTAAAAAAAGTAGTTTTTACAATGGCATTGTAAACAGGGATGGCCTCTTCTGATTGGGAGCGCAGCTTGTAGGGATCGGTCAAGATCTGAGATGTGTGCATCTTTGTTTAAGCAAATTCCTATCTAGGAGTTAAGGGTGTGGATCTCTCCGTGTGTGCACATGAAGGCTTATGCACAAGCATGCTGGCCGGGACACTGCTTAGGACAGAAACACGCTCAAGAGGAGGGAGCCCCATTCATTCCTGGTGCTCTAGGTTACAGCAGGATGCAGCCTGAAGAGAAAGAGGCAGTGATAGACACGTGACTCTGGAATGGTCCTCTTGATATGTCCCTGGGTAAATAAGACACAGACAGGACATGCTAGGACATGCTACTCTTGTGCTGAACACACGCAGGCAGCCCGTCTCTGGAACGGCGGAGCACCTCCTCTTTTTCATCTTGTTGGTTCTACCCCACTCCTTTCTTTGTGTGTACATCACCTGCTTAAAGCAGATAATGAGCCCATCACACGCTCTGCCTGTGTTTCCCTGCGACAAACAAAAGGCCTAATTACCTGCCCCACTCCAAATATTTTGAAACGCACTTCAGGCTGAAGAGTGTGGAGTCTGATGATTCGCTGCACAGAAAGCTGCAACCTGCTGGCTCCAAGGTTGTCATGAGCAGGTAGCAGGAGGATTTCCTCTACTTCTTTGGGATCCTGGCATCAACTGAGGACCAGCTGAGCCATCCCGCTTCATGGATGGAACAACTGCTGGATTCTTGAACTTTTCATTCGTAGACAGCCATTGTTGGATTAGTTGAATCACAACCTATAAGCTACACTATAACATCTATGTGTGTATGTTATGTATGTATGTATGTATGTATGTATGTATGTATGTATGTATCTATCTATCTATCTATCTATCTATCTATCTATCTATCTATCTATCATCTATCTATCCTGTTGATTCTGTTTCTCAAGAGAACCTTGACTAATATACAAGGCAACTTATAGAAATAAAAGTTTATTTGAGCTTATGATTCCGGAGGGGTCAGGGTTCATCACATTAGGAGTTATGGCAGCTGAGGGCTTGCATCTTGAACTACACAAGCATAAAGCAGAGAATTAGCAACAAATAAGCCAGGGATTTTACTCTCAAAGCCCAGTGCCATGCTTCCTCCAGTGCCATCTAAACCTCCCCAGGCAGCACCACCAACCAGAGCCAAGCATTCAAGTGCTCGAGATGATCTGGGCATTTCTCAGTCAAACCAGCATGAGGGGGTTCGGTCCATAGCTCCTCACCTTCAGCAGAGCATGGTGGTGATGGGAGCAGATGGCCGGGGAGGGGCACAGCTAGGTGTGAAGGAGAAGCAGGGAAGGACAAGGCGTCAGGGCAAGGACACCCTTCAGAGAGGGCCCCTCTAGGTGAGCCTGGCTTCTCGAAGTTTTTGCCATTTCTCCAAATAGTGCCATCAACTTGGGAATCACAGGCCTAACACTTGAACATGTGGGGAACATTCACATTCAGGTTGCAACAGAGAAATCCTCATGAGCATGGGGCTTGCTTTTTCCTCTGTTTGAAGTCCACAGATAGCATCCCCAGCACACAGGGCACATTCAGTAAGGGTTGGTTTTTTTTTTTGTGTGTGTGTGTGTGTGTGTGTGTGTGTGTCAATAATATATTTTATTAAGAGGTCTGTCCTACCTCCCTTTCCACAAACTTCCTCTAGGTTACCTTAGGGATTGAGGACCCTGAAGCATATCTATGAGATCTTGGGCAAGTTCCCAGCTGGCTAAAATCGGTGGGGAGAGAAAGGCCGTGGCTAACCACAACATGGCGGCGAGCCTGTCCACACATCCTGATGAGTTCTGGAGGAGAATGTAGCAGATTCCCTCTTCGGACGATTGGTTGATTATTTCTACTGTACTGGAACTGAGCCGAGGCCTCACCCAAGCTAGGCAAGCACCCCACTTGGTACTGGTTTCCAGCTCTTCATTTGAATATTTAAATCAACTCTCTGCCTCCTGCTTGGGGGTTGAGATGTGAATGGGTGGTGACTCCTGCCACCCTTCGCTCTGCCGTCACAGAGCAGACTCTGAAACCATAAACTTAGGTAAGCTCTTTCTCTTGTAGCTTCAGACAGCTACAATGTTGCCCTGGTCTTGGTGCACAGGGACAGAAGTAACCAGTGTGAAACTCTTCTTCCTTAAGTTACATTTGTCAGGGATTTTGTCTCAGTAACTAGAGATGTAGCTGATACACTCCAGTTCCTGGCTCACACTGGTTCACACTGGTTCACTCTGGGCACGAGGTGGGATTTGGACTCTGGTGTTTTCATTTGTGATGCTGGAGATTCTGCTGGAGGCAGCCGCTGTTACATCTCCACTTCCTGCTTTCTTTCTCACCCTCAGATTTTAGCCATCCCCCTCACGAACCACATCCTCGTAAACTTCCTAACCCTCGAATTACATTTCTGTCATCTGCCCATTCAATGTGTTATTACCTGCCGATAAAGAAAAGGTCAAAGTCAGTAATCCCTGATTTCAGAAGTACTCAATCACCCCTGATAAATAGAAACCCTTCCTCTGGAAAGGCAAAATGATAACATTAAAATGGGGGGAAATGTTGTCAGAACACTCTTAAGAGGGTGGTAACCTTTCAATTGGACCTGCTCTTCACTCAGCAAACCAAACGACACAATTATATTTCTCCTGAACTTTCCTAGGGTTGGGTCTTAATGTTTTTAATTATTTGGCTTCCCATGAAGAACAGCTCCATACAGCTACATGACCCCAGACACAGTGAGTGTCCTGGGAAGGGGAATGTCACTTCTGCAGATCTGGCAATTCCCACATCTCCAAAAAGCCCTTCTGAGAAATGACGTGAAGCGGGCAGAGGCTGTGGTGGAGGGAGAGTGGGGCAACCAATCATGTGTTAGCTGGGAGAGCTGGCTCTGTCAAACGGCAGTGAGTCACCCTGTTAGTCTCTCATCTGTTCGGTAGTGTGTCTTCTGTTCCTTCTACTTCTTACACACAGGAAGGATCAACAGACAGAGCCTGGTGAGGATGGACAGACAGTACAGAGTGAGGATGGATAGACAGTACAGGGTGTAGATGGACAGGCAGGGTGACAGTGGACAGACAGGGTGTAGATGGACAGATGGGGTGTAGATGGACAGACAGGGTGAAGATGGACAGACAGCAGCACAGGGTGATGGTGGACAGACAGGTTGAGGGTGGTCAGATGGCACAAACATCATCTTAGCCCCCAGGAAGAAGATTCTGGAATCAACACCATCATGGCCTGGTGGGCATGGAGTAGTGGGCTGTTGATCAGAGAAGAGAACAGATGACTTTTACTGCTTTTGGGAACAAAGATGCTGTTGTCCCTCTGGGGGTGCCTCCTCTTCCATAGGGGTTTGGGCACCCAAGTCTGACCAAGACATTTGCTGACAGAGTTGGGTGTACCATATTGGAGGTGGAAAAACCTGATCTGTTTGGCTCCATCAGAGCTTTGAGGTTCCAAGTCACACCTGCCAAGTCACACCTGCCAAGTCACACCCGCCACTGTATTTCCCTTCCTGCTGCTGTGATAAACACGTGGTCAAAGGCAACTTGGGGGAAGACAGAGCTTACATCAGATAATGCTTCCACCTCACAGCCCATCACTGAAGTCAACTGGGGCACTCAAGCAGGAACGGAAGCAGAAACCGTGGATGAGTGCTGCTTGTTGGCTCCCTCTCTGGAGCATGCACGACTGGTTTCTCATCCAGACTAGGACCACTTGCCTGGGGATGATGCTGCTCACAATGGGTTGGGTCCGCCCACATTAATCAACTGAGACGATTTCTCAAAGGCTTAACCACAGGTCAGTTCCTCAGCTGAGAGATTTTCTCTTCCTAGGTGACTCCAAGTTGTGTCAAATCAGCATCAAACACTGACCAGCTCACCCCCACCCCTCTCTCTGATAGAAGCACAATGCACCATCCTACCTGGAGAGCGGCATCGGCTCCTGGGGATCGCTTCACATCTCAGGGTCTCACTGGAAGCTACGGAAGGTTTGGTTTTTGCTTGCCTTTCCTCTCCACGATTCTTCTGGGACTGTGGGGCCCTGGAGGGGTCACTGGTCTTTATTTCTATGGAAGCTAGCATCAGAAAGGCGTACGGAGGGAGAGAGCTGGGAGATGCTGCTGTCATGGATGCGGGGATTGAAAACATTCCTTCAGTTGAGGTCATTATCTGGTCCCAAAGCCACACAGAGAAACTGAGATCCCCATGAGGTGGGCTGGCAGTGGGCCATGAGTCAGGGTCTAAGGTTGGGTGGAAGAGGAACTAACTGAGAGAACCGGTCAGCCCTAGGCCAGACAGTAGTAGTTCTGGGTTCTGAGGTAGGTTCACACGCAAGGGATGGAAGAGGCTGGGTATCACAATGCACGAGGTTTTCTCCAACACATGACCTAAGTGCCATGGTTTTGGTGTGAACCTCCAGGGAACTTCTGAAAAGGAAGATCCCTTCTGAGTCCCCTGATTGGAGAGTATTAAGCTATGGGGGGGGGTGTTCCTCATCCATGTCACCTGACACAAGGGGGCCAATGGGAATACAGCTTGCCAATCATCCGCTGTGTTCTCTGCCTGTCTTTTTCCTGGTCAGTCCTAAGAAGCTAGAGGGTCCCCAAGGAGAGGCCTCTTGAGTGTCGTGATGATCTCATGTTCCTGGAAGTTGACCGGGGAAAATGCTCCCTGAGTGTGAAATGCCACACTTGTCTTGGTCTGGATTGTCGGTGAAGTGGATGATCGCCTGGGAAGATAGGGAGGTGGGGTGGAGCTGGGGAGCTTGCGGGTCCAGCCTGAGGTCTGGAGAGCTGGTGGTCTACCCTTGTTATCTGCAGCACCGTTCAGGTCAGTGTTGAAGGGTCTGTCGTGTGCCCCGCAAATCACCAGCCCTGTGTTCCAGAGGTGTCACACCAGCCTGGCTGTGTGAGAGCAGGCAGGGAGCAGGGGCCTCATGAACGCCTCAGGGAGCAGGACTCACAAAGTGTGCCCAGGTGCAGAGAGAGGGCTTTTGTGGTGACAGAACTCTGATCTGCCTCAGGGATGAGGGTGTGTGTGCAAGGTGAAGTTGTGTGGACGTGCACATGAGTATGTAGAGATAGATTCATTTGCATGCGTGAAAGAGACACAGACTCACACATACAGAAGCACATAGATATGTCATAGATGCATATAAGACTTGTGTGCATGCAGACAGCCTTGTGTAGGAACACAAACAACAATGCACACATAGATTCAGAGACATGCACTTACACAGATGTACTGTGGACATGTGAACGGCACCTCTGTGCACACACACACACATTCACTGGCCTACACTAACACAAACTCACACCCAGAGACACACAAACCTCCATAAACACATCTACAGACATTCTCACGTGTGGAGAACACCCGTGGAGTGTATCCATGTCTGCTTCCAGGGTGGCCTCTGCAGTGCAGTTCCCTGAGACGCTTGCACTGGGGTGTCAGCGGGGTGTGTGAACATCTCCACACGACTTCTGCAACCCGACTGAGCCTGCAAATGTGTGATATAAAAAAGTATATTCTAGGGGCTGGAGAGATGGCTCAGAGGGTAAGAGCACTGGCCGCTCTTCCAGGGAACCCAGGCTTAGCTCTTCTCATCCACATCAGGGCATGCACAGTTGCTTGACCCCAGTTCCAGGGGATGTGACACCCTCTTCTTCAAGGCCACTTGCAGACATATATGCTCTGGCATACACGCATACTCCTGAAATAATAAATAAATAAATCGCTGACATATATGACCTAATAGCTCACTGTTTAATATATTTTTAAAACAATACACTTATTTCAATTGAATTAAATCGATATTAAATTACATTTAATTTAATATAGCAAGTTAATATAAACATAGGGATTAAACAATCGCCTGCAGGTAGCTTAAATGTTTGAATCACACACTGGTAAAGTTTTTAATGATGTATATCCCTGTTTACAAAAATATAAACAATGCTGGCGAGACCTCAGCAGGTAAAGGCCCTTGCAAGCCCAATGACTTGAGCTTCTTCTTGGGAACTCACTTGGCAGAAGAGAAGAGACGCCTTCAAGTTACCCTCCGACCTTCACATGCATGCCACAGTGAGGACATGGGAGCTGAGAATGAGTGCACGCGCACACACATGTATTAAAAGTTAAAAACACAAGGAATCAAGCCAGCAAGAAATAGAATGGAGGAGCTAGGATGGAGGTGAGAGGTGCTGGGAAAAAAGCGAGTCGAGGAAGTGAGGTCAAGGAGAGGTCAAGGAGAGGTCAAGGAGAGGCAGGACACTGCAGTGTGGTCCTGCACCCTTGTCTGCCGCACATTTCCCTTTGTCGACATTTCTTCTCACCTGTATATGGATGCTCCAGTGGAACTTCACCGGGGAGTGGAAGGAGACACCATCCTGGGGACAGCTCATGCAGCCTGGCTTCGGAACAGGAAGGGGCACATTGGACCCTCAGGGCCTTTCCCTCCCCTTCCTGGCCTCCCTAGCCCTCCCTGCACTTCGGATACCAGCCCCGAGGGGAATGTGAAGAGCGTTTAGCTAGCCAGCTGCTTACAAACTGATGAAACCACCTATAAAGCACGGATTACACAGGGAGGCATTTCACGGCCTGTTTTCTTTACAGCTGTTCTACACGGGGACATAAAAGTCACCGGAAAGCCCCATTCCTGCCACCTTTGTCCTTTGCTAGCTGAATAGCTCCGCTCACGTGCTTGCAGAGGCCCCCGCCCCAGTATAACACAGGAAGGGGCCAGTGACTGCCTGTTGGCACTAAGTTTTCAAGAGATCCCGGTGGCCCAGTCAAGAAGGCCAGCCTTCTACAGCACCTAGCTCCTCTCTCCCTTGGGGGTGCCATCTCCTGCCCAAGATGAAGGTAGGGATTGAAGCTGACATCACAGTTTCTGAAGCCGGAATTCTAGAATAGTGGAGAAGCATTCTTCCTGGGAGGAGATTCAGCTGGGAACTCAAAGGTTTGGGATTGTGATCAAGTGCCCATTGCCATTCAGCCTTGGGCTTTGGGCGTCACGAAACTTCTGGGCCTGGCTTTCAGCAAATGGGCCAGTGTAATTGCGGCTCTAATGCTGTGTACTTGGAAGAGAGAGGCTGTGCCTTATGCTTGGGCTAAGGAGAGACCAGATCTCCTGCTGCTTCCTTGGGGCCTCTGTGTGCATGCACACCTCTGCATCTTTAGTATGGAGAGGGTCGCTTTATCCCAAAGGGTGCTGGGTGGTCCTGGCAGCCAGGGGAATGGGAGATAGCAGAATGTTCTAATTTCACTTTTGGGAAAAAGGAAGATTGAGAAATCACAATCCAGGACATGTTAGATTTGAGGGGTCTTGGCTTGGAAGCCCACGGGCTTACGGTGTCATGAATTTGTCAGGTCCATGAGGAATGGTTGCATTTGGAAGTGTGGATCAGCACTAGTGGGGTTCTCCTAAGAGACAATGCTTATAAGAATAGGAGAGTTGTCAACAGTCAAAAAATTAAAAAAAAAAAAAAGAATAGGAGAGTTAGGTGGCCAGCACGAGCTGGCCTTTGGGTGTTGGGCATTTCTGTGGGCAGGAAATAAATCATTCCTTTGTGTGACCTTTCGAGGGTAAGCTCTGAGGCTTCAGGGATACAAAATTTTGTTTATTAAGTCTGAGTCATTCAAAGTTGGCCTAGGCTACCCCTTCAGCACTAACTAGCTGAGGTTGGACCAACTGAGGCAGGGCTCCTGGAGGTTGGAGGAACAGACTGGATTGAATGGTTTTCAAGTGAGAAGATGACCCAGGAAGGCACAGGTCTCTCACTCTCTTTCTTCTCTCTCTTTCTGCCTCCCCTCCCCTTGTCTGTGCACATGTTCTTGCATGTTCATGTATGTGAAGACCAAAGGTCAACATTGATGTCTTCCTTGATGAGTCTCCATCTTAGGCTTTTTAAATGTTCTTTATTTATATTGTTTTATCTCTCTCTCTCTCTCTCTCTCTCTCTCTCTCTCTATCCATCCATCCATCTATATTATATGTGCATTGGTGTTTTGCCTGCATGTAAGCCCGTGTGAGGGCATTGGATCCTGGAGTTACAGGCAGCTTATGAGTTGCCATATGGGTGCTGGGAATTGAACCTGGGTCCTCTGGAAGAGCAGTCAATGCTCTAAACCACAGCCCCATCTTGGTTTTTTAAAGACAGACTCTCTCACTGAATCTGGAGCTTACAGGTTTGGCTAGACTAGCTGACCAGTAAGCCCCAGGGATCCCCTTGTCTCTGTTTTCTTGCTTCTGGGACTGCAGGCTTGTGTAAACATGAGATTGCAGACAGACATGTGTAAACATGGGATTGCAGACATGTGTAAACACACCCAGCTTTTCACATGGGTTTGGGGATCCAAACTCAGGTCCTGGTGCTTCTGCAGCAGACATCTTACTAACTGAGCCTGCGAGACCTTTCTTAATATGGGATGATGGGCGTACTTACTGACGGCATTTGCTTATTGAAGAATATGCCTGCCAGGAAGGACACTGTAACTTGAACCTTTTAAATAGAATGGAATTCAGACATGTAGAAATGAGTAATATAATTTGTCCTATAACTACTTTTCTTGGAAACACCAATGTGCCAAACACGCAGAAATGAGTTGTTCTGTTGGAGGCAGTGGCTAGAGTCCAAGTGTTCAACCCTGGGCACAGAAGTGGCCCTGAAGCCGCTGTCGATCCCATTGCTGCAATCATAGGGAAGACTGAGCGGACCATTCTGGGCTGCAGCACTCTAGTGGCCAAGACTTCCCATAAGTGTTTACAACCCGGTTTATTCATTTAGCTGACATTTTACTGGGCGTCCACCATATGCCAGGATTTGGCAACAAATGAGAAAAACGAAGTCAAGATTCTGCAGATCTGTGGTCTGAGGGAGCAACAAGGTCATATTGGTACCGTGCCATGTGTAGGGCAGGAGACACAAGGTTTGGGCTAGAATGGCAGATGTGGGAAGCTATGTTCTCATTGGCTATGTACCTGGATTGAATACAACTCTTGCCTCTCGGGCTCTAACTTTTTTTCTGAGCCCCAGCGCTGCCTGGAAAGAGGCCCTCAAATGTACTAGGATTCCTGAGAGGCTCAAGGGAGGAGGCTGGCAGAGACAGAAAACTCATCAAGGGATGTTGGGGCTCCTCTGGATGTTTGTAGGCAGACATTTAAGCTCCGGGCTAGGACTCATAGTCACCTACAGGGGGCACTACATCCTTGACATAGACACAAGAGCAACCTTTAGACGTTAGTCAGCATCCGGAGAGCCTGGTAAGGAGGTTGAGAGCTCTCCACAGCCCAACACTTCCTTCTTCCTCTGCTGAGTTTGTCAGGACCATGGAGAGCTCCAGCGCAGCTCAGAACTCTGTGGGCGGGTCCCAGGGTTCAGGACTAAGACAGAACAGACAACGTCCCATGTTTTCCTCTTGTGTGCAGAATTTAGACTTTGAGAACACGTGAAAATAAAAGAGAGTCTGTTTTGGTAGTGGGGATAAGAAAGGGTTATGAGGGGTGATTAGGACTGAAGTTCACATATATGAAGATGTGAACTTCATAAAACTCAGTCTGCACATGCATATGTGTAGACACATGTGCATGTGGAGGTCAGAGGTCAACTCAAGTATTGTTCTTCAGGCGTCACCTACATTGTCTTTTGAGACAGGCTCTCTTGCTGGTTTGGAGCATGTCAAGTAAGCTAAGATGTCTGCTCACCAAATTCTAGGGACACTCCTGCCTCCACGACCTCAGCACTTGAATTATAATTCCAAGCATACACCATCATGTGTGACTTTAAAGTGTTTTTACATCTGTCTGTCTGTCTGTCTGTCTGTCTGTCTCTCCCTCTGTGTGTGTGTGTGTTCCACAGCTCACACAGGAGATGAGACAACAACTTTCAGGAGTTGGTTCTCTCCTTCTACCACATGTCTTCTTGGGATCAGTCTTGGCAACAAATGTTTTTACTCACTGAACCACGTTGCTGGCTCATATCTGACTTTCTAAGTGGGATCTCATGGTTAAATGCAAGGCACACACTTAACTGACTGAGCTAATTCCCCTTTCCCCCTATTATTTTGTACAATAAAGCAATGAAGAAAAGTCCAGTGTCTTTGTTGGGGTTTCTATTGCTGTGTGTTTAGTTTGAATGAGACTGGATCCCACAGGCTCATATATTTGAATGTTTAGTCACCGGGGAGTAGAGCTCTTTGATAGTATTAGAAGGATTAGGAGGTGAGGCCTTGCTGAAGTAGACGTGGACTCTGGCCTCGTTGGAGGAAGTATGTCACTGGGGTGGGTTTTGAGGTTTCAAAATACCATGCTAGGCCAAGCTCTCTCCCTCTTGGCCTGCAGATCAAGAGGTAGCTCTCACTTACAGCTCCGTTGCCACTCTCCCCACCATGATGACAATGGACTAAGCCTCTGAAACTAAGCCAGCCCCCAGGAAAATGCTTTCTTTTCTAAGAGTTGCCTCGGTCATGGTGTCTCTTCCCAGCAGTAGAAGAGCATTTAAGACACTGTGATGAACGCCACGGCTAACACGCCTTATGGAGGGAAGGGTTTACTGTAGCATGTGGGCTGGCTTGTTGGGGTTTATGTCCCACCTGGTACCCCACAGCTGGCAAATCCCAAAGAAAATCATGCAGAGAGGTCTGTATTAGGTTATAAACTGATTGGCCCATTAGCTCAGACTTCTTATTAGCTCATGTAACTTATATAGTCCATTATTCTTGTCTATGTTAGCCACATGGCTCAGTACCTTTCTCAGCTGGGCAGGTCACATCCTGCTTCTTTGGTGGTCTGTGCTGGAGTGAGGAGAGAGCTTCCTTCTTCCCAGAATTCTCCTATTCTCCTTGCTCCACCTCTACTTCCTGTCTGGTTGTCCCACCTATACATCCTGGCTAATGGCTAATCAGCGTTTATTTAAATCATGATTGACAGAATACAGACAATTCTCCTGCACCAGTTTACTATAGCTGTAATTCGACACCACATTCTACCACAGAGAGAAGTTAGAGAAGCAGGGCAGAAATGGAAGTAGAGGCCATGAAAGAATGCTGCTTGTTGGCTTGCTCTGTATGTCTTTGCTCACGCTGCCCAGGAGTGGCACAATTCACAATGGTCTGGGTCCTCTCATATCAATCATCAATCAAGAAAATGTATTCCAGGCTTGGCCACAGACCAATCCAATGGAACATTTTTCAAATGAGATTCTCTCTTCCCAAATGACTCTAGTTCATGTCAAGTTGACATAAAACTAGTCAGCAACCCAGCAAGGCATGCTGTCTTAGGAAAACATCCTCAGGGCATGGGGATGGCCATGGGAAACAATTTACTCTATCGTGTGTACTTGGATGAAACAGATCTCACATGATGGACGTGTTTGTGATTAAACAGATAAGGACAATATTCTGAGAGCAGTCTTCTGAAAAAACAAAACCAAAAAGAGTCCCCCTAATTGACATGTAGCCAGCATATCATAAAACACATATGTTTAAGGTGTAATGGTCTCATGTCTCTGATCCACCAGATTCTTGTGCTGAAGTCCTAGGACCCAGCGCCTCAGGATATGACCATGCTTGGAGACAAAGTACTTAAAGAAGTCCCTGGTTTGCTATGAGGTCATTTGGATGGACCTCATGCAATCTTACTGTCATCCTCAGAAGTAGAGATGAGGGGCAAGACTCAGGGAAAGAAGAAGATGTGAGGATACAAAAAAGAAGAAATCAATCAATAATCTCAGAGGGAGAGAGGCTGCAGGGGGACCAACCCAGAAACACTTGATCTTTTGAAAAAAAATTAATTATGTGTATTTGTGTGTGTCTGCATACACTCGTGTTATATGTGCATTCAGGTGCCTGCAAAAGGCAGAAGAGGCACACATGCATACATGCATGTACACAAATATGTAATAACTAGATGCAATTAATAAAAAAGAAAGGTCACTGTATTTTGAATGGGATTGCATTGACCCTCTAGACTGACTTCAGTAATGCGATGTGCTAGCTCTCATTCATGCTGTAAGCCACTAACAGTACAGCTGTGGTGGTTTGAGAGAAAATGGTCCCCAAAGAGTGAGAGGCTCTATTAGGAGTTGTGGCTTTGTGGGAGTGGGTGTGGCCTTGTTGGAGGAAGTGTGTCACTGTGGGGGTGGGCTATGAGGTCTCATATGTGCTCAAGTCACTCCCCAATGTCTCAGACCACTTCCTGTTGCCTGCAAGTCATGATGTAGGGCTCTCAGATACTTCTCCAGCACCATGTCTGCCTGCATGTCAGCATGTAAGACCATGACGATAATGGACTAAACCTCTGAAAAATGTAAGCCACCCTAATTAAATATTTTCCCTTTTAAGAGTTGTTGAGATCATAGTGTCTCCTCACAGCAACAGAAACCCTAACTATGACATCTTTCCAAATATTTGTGTATGTGTGTTTGTGTGTGTGTATGTGTATTTGTTTATGTGTATTTGTGTGTGTGTGTTTGTGTATGTGTATTTGTGTGTGTGTGTGTTCACGCGTGTGCAACTGCAGAAGTCAGAGGACAGGCTTGAATATTTTTCCTTAGGTGCTGCCCACATTTCTGTTTGAGACAGGGTCTCTTATTGGCCTGGAGCTTCACCAAGCAGGCTTAACTGATGTCCAGCGACCTCCCAGGGACCCTCTGTCTCTGCCTCCCATTTCTTCATTGCAGGGATTACAGACATGTGCTACTACATCTGGATCTTTACCTTTGCATTGGGGATCTGAACTCAGGGCTTCATGCTTTCGAGGAAGTGCTTTGCCAACTAAAGTCATCTCCCTGGCCTTGAGGACTTCCTAAATTCCCCTCAGAGGTGTTTTGTAGTTTGTGTGAAGACATCACACATCTTTTAGAAGTTTGATTTGAAGGTATTTTTTTTAATGCCACAACAAAGAGAATTGTTTCTCAGTTTCAGTTCCAAGTTTTGCTGATCACTCCTATGTAGAAACACAATTAACTTCTGTAAATTAATCTCCTGTGACCTTGTTAAGCACCTGCAGCCACACAGTGGTCTCATTCCCCCCATTGGGGACTAGTTTCTTCTCTGTTTTTCCACTTAACTTGGTCTGATGAGAGCCTGATCAGACATATTGTTTTCCTTAAAGACCAACTTCCACTTCCTCCTGACTCCATCGATCCTTATCTCCCCCCCCCCCGCACTTTCCTCAGGCTTGAATTCCTCTTCCTTTATGAGCTCATTAAGATGGGCCCAAAACCACTGACTTATGTGGAATCTGGACTAGTTATTTCCAAAAACCAGCATGAGTTTCTTCCTGAGGTCCCTTGAATGGTGGGGTTCGCCATGCAGCTGGTGTAGGCAGCTGACATCTGTGCTCCCTGTGTCTACAGAGTGGACTCCGTTCCCTTGAATCCCATAGTGGCCTCTGTGCTCTCAGTCATCCCTTACACATGTGCACTGGCTTGGGACTTTTGGGACCATCTGCCACCCCGCAAAACCCTTGCATACGCTTTCTGCCCCCGTCTCCCCAAACTCCGAGCCAAACCTTCTCCGTTCAAGGAGTCTACCGTGCTGTGTCCAGGCCATGGCCTGGATACTCAATGTGGTCAGATGAGCAACTGTAGGGTGCATCTCCCATGTCCCAGGGATCTTTGGTTATCACTGTCCCATCCAGGTCTTGAGTGTTGTTTTGGGGAATGCTGGGACCTGTGCCTGCCAGGCAGAAGCTGTATACTAGGTCTTCCTGACATGGGCTCTCCTCTCAGGCTTTCATTTGCCTGGTCTGACCTTCAGGCTCTCTTGAGGCGTTGCCGACTTGCTGCACCAATCCCACGACTGGTCAGATTCCATGAAAGCAAGCCAGTTCCTCGTGACACACTTTTCTACTCCTCTGGAGAATGTGTTTATGTGCTCTCTCTTTCTCTCTCTCTCTCTCTCTCCTCGCTCTTTCTTTCTCTTTCTCTCTCTCTCTCCTCTCTCTCTCTCTCTCTCTCTCTCTCCTTGCTCTTTCTTTCTCTTTCTCCCTTCTTTTTTCTCTCTTCCCTCCTCCCCATTTCCCAAGAAAGGCAAGCCTAGCTTCTTGGCCACAGATTCATTTTGCATAGACAATTTCCTCATCATTCATTGGTTGGGGAAGATGGGGCTAAGACAAGCTAGGTTTCTTATGTGGATGTGACTCAAGGCCACCTTTAGGGGGATCCTCAGGGTCCGAGAGCAGGACAGGCAGCTGTGGCGTAGACTGAAACACTTGGGCCCTGTGAAGGGACATGCCACTTTTTAGTTCCTGCCCCTCAAGGGGAACCTGGTGGTGCCTTATTTGGTCATCATTTCCCAGTCCTTCCTGCATTTGGCCAGGTAAATGCTCCATGGCCCAGACACCGGGTATGAAGTGATGGTGTGGTTAGTGTTCATCCCTCTTCCCGCTGTCTCTCTGGTGTGATGCCTGCCATCCCGGTCCATGCATTTCAGGCCACATAAAGCAGGCTGGGTGACACAGCCTCATTTGCCTGTTGACACAAATACAGCTGATCCCGTGATCTGTCTGCTCCAAGCCAGGCTCCCTGGGTACCAGAGCAGTCCTGAACAACATCTGACAGCAAGCCTGCCCTCGATGTTGCATGGACAAATGTCATTTCTGCTCCTGAGAGTTTTCCGTGCTGCACTTAAGGACATTTATGGGTTGGTGGTGACATTTCCATTTTAATTTGCTAATTATTATTGGTAAAATGGAGAGGTGACCCTAGATTTATTAGCATTTCACAGTCTGTTGTGCCCCATGTACAGCTGTGAATCTTAGCAGCCAAGAGGGCAAGCTGCCCCTGCGTGGTGCATGTGAGCGCGCCCAGCTCTGTGGGAGCACTGGCTGTCACGAACCTTAGATCCTGAGGCTGGGGCTGCAGGAGGGGAGGGGACTGTCTGCCCATCAAACTCTCCACCATTGTCACCGAACTCGATTCCTTCTTGGCAGACCAGGCAGGTGTGGGTGAAGCTTGACTGCCAGGAAGTTAGGCACAGCAAAGGTGGGGCCTGGTTCTCTCAGAGCACTGCAAGGAAGGAAGAAGAGGGTGTTCCCAGTGTCGCTGTCGTTCCTAGTGTGGTAATAGATCAGTGCCTCTCAGCCATGTTATACACACACATGCATATACACAAATATGCATACACAAACATATGTATATGCATAAACACATATACTCATACACACATATGCTGACAGGCATGCACATTTACCATCCATACATATCCACACTTGTTTATACATGGATACACACATGTTTCAAACATGTATATGCATATAGGCACATGTAATGCACAAATATATATACACATGTACATGTGCGCACATATGTGCGCATATATACATGTGCACATACATATGCACACATATATACACATACGCACTCATGTCCACATGGGCACACACATATACACATATAAGTACATATATATATACATAGATACACAAACATGTATATGCACATAGACATATGTAATTCACAAACATATATGCATGCACACACATGCACATGTTCACACATATGCACACACACCTGTACACATATACATACATACACACACTCATAGACACATGTGATGCACACATGTGCACACACACACTTACTTACCGTTAGACCTGTGCATTTAAATGTTGTTGCATTGCCCCCTTTCCCTATGTTGGTGAACGTCTCTCTCTGCCCACTGTTTGATAAGCAGTCTCTTTTTCCTCATGACAGACACATCACAGTTTCCTCAAAGGCGGGGTGATGCTGGTTTTCCATCTTGGCGCTCAGTGACAAGGTTCCGGGCAGTGTGAGCGCCTTGATGAGGAGCAAACTGGACTCCCGTGTCCCCAACTATTTACAAGCCCAGAAATCAATGGCAACTGCAGAAAAATGTTTTGATAAACTATTGCAATAGAAGAAACACGGAAGTTATTAAAAATTAGGTTTGGGAGTCCATAGTAATACAGGAGTCATGTGGACCATACTAGTAAATGACAAGGCTGTGTGACAAAACAGGCCACCCATGATGCTCAGGGGCCAGGTGTGTGATTATTTCCTTACTCATGTACACTCCCACATGCCACCTTGCTCCAAGAACGAGCATAAACAGCGCAAATGTGTATGAAGTCACGCAGATCTGAGGAGTCCAGATCCACATACACAGCTTGCTTCTTCCTTACCGGTGGCCTCAGGGAGAGGGCAGCATTGGCCTTTCGGGTGAGGCTTCACTGCCCACAGCCATGAGAAAGCAGAGGGGACACCCGGAGCCCCTGTCTGCCTGAGGGACTGTGAGAGTGTAAGGCTGTCTGCTGTGGTGACAGCAGCGGCAGGGTTTGTGTCCCTGGGGACCTGCACCCCATCCTGGTCCTGTCCCGTGTCATTTATGGGTGTTTCTCCAGAGACGAGTGTGGCTGAACTGATCACGGCCCTTAGGGGGAAGGGCATGGACTTCTGATTATTTTTATTTTCCCTTCTTCCTGTGTGGTGTGTGTGCGAGTATGTGCATGTTTTCTGCATATGTGTGGGTGTGCATGTGTGTGATGGCGTTGTGTGTGGACATGCGTGTGTCTGCACGTGGAGGTCTCAGGCTGATACTGAGAATCACTCTTCCATCTTATTCACTGAGGCAGGGTCTCTCACTCAAACCCAGAGCTCACGGACATAACTAGTCTTGCTAGCCCCCTTGCTCCAGGGACCCCTGCTCTCAGTCTTTGGAGGCTGGAACTAGAGATGAGCTTGTCACACCCATTGTGTGGGTTCCAGGGATCCAAACTCCAGTCCCCGTGCTTGCACGGGCAGGGCTTAACTGCGGGACCAAGTCTCCGCTTGGCTTTTGGTTCTCGGTTGAGCTACCTGGCAGCACAGCCTGGCTCCACTCGCCACACCCCTGCACAGGGTTTCTCTTGGTTGTTTCCCAGAGGTACCACAGCTCTGCCTGTGGGTGAGGATCCTGGAACGGCCCACTCCACCCTGCCCTGGGATGAGGCTGAGAACCTTGAGGCTCACATGGGCAGTGTGTCCATCGGGGGTTTGTCTGTCTGTGTTTGCTGCTGTAGCGATAGACTCCAGGCAGGGAAGCTGACAAACAATAGATACTGTTTCTGCAATTCAGGAGTCTGGAAGTTCAAGCTCAAGGCGCTGACTGGTCCCACATCGGGTGAGGGACCTGGTCGTTGCTTTTAGGTGGAGGCTCCGTTTTCAGAGCTGTCATCAGATGGCAGAAGAAGAGTGACATGGAAAGGCCCAGTAGTTCCCTGGAGTTGCTTCACAAGATCTCAGCAGGGTTGCCCTGGGGACAGGTCCCTGTCTGTCCCAGCCTGAGTTCTTGAAGCATTGGAGGGAAGATTGCAGGCAGAGCAAGAGAGCAAAGTGTGCAGAGAGGTGACTCTAGAGAAGGCGCAGACGGGGCTGTTTATTCAGGGTCTGTTCCACTCCCAGGCCCACTGTTCCCCAGTGGTTCTACACTCCTCCTGCAGAGTGTACTGGGTGCTGTGGCATTTCCTTCTGAAGAGAAACCAGTGCCCTTCTCAAGGGAACCTCTCATTTATCTTTTCTGAAGTGTAGTTGCTTATCCAGGGGCCCATGGGGCAGGGTGGGAGGACATCAGGGTGGGTATGCCCCCCCCACCGCATGGGGCAGGGGCGGTGCCAGCAGGGCAGGATGGGGGGGGACGACATCGGGTGGAGGTGGAGGTGGGGCAGGGGCGGGGCCAGCGGGGCGGGGCCAGCGGGGCGGGGCCAGCGGGGCGAGGCCAGTGGGACTCACAGTTTACCCAGAAGTCCTTAGAAGGCCCTAAGTGTTTCCTGCACTCCAGCACACCTTTCAAACCTGGAGTTTATTTCAGTTTGCCATTCCACATCCCAGTCCTTCCTCTCATCTGAAGAAGCCAGGCAGGACCTGGAGGCAGCAGCCTGGAGTCTGGAGCTGGAAGAGGGCTGCTTACAGCCTTGCTCCTCAGGGCTTTCTCAGCCTTCTTTCCGCTCACCTAGGAAAGCACCGCCCATCAGCCATCAATCCATTGTGTATTGCCCATAGGCCCATTTGGTGGGGACAGTTTCTCAACTGAAATTCCCTCTTCCAAAATGACTCTAGCTTGTGTCGAGTTGACATCAAACTAGCCAGCTCAGAACCTTGGAACATATTGCTTCCCGCTTTTGACATGCAGCTAGCAGACAGGAACGTCAGAACGAAGCTCTTAGGGTTGATGAGGATGCTAAGGGGAGGGATATCTGCCTACACTGGGGTTGCTGTGCCCACCCGACTGTCCCCATTGGGGTAGCTATGCATGCCCACCCAAGTGTCCCCACTGGGGTTGCTATGAACACCTGACTGTCCCCACTGGGGTTGCTGTGCCCACCTGCAGTTGGCTATTCTCTGTGTCTTTAGAAAGAACAGCAGTTGGTGGAGTCCAGAAGCTTGATCTTATGCACCAAGACTCTCATTGGCTCCCCTTCCTGGGCTGGCCCCTTTCCTGCTGCTCCTGCTACTCAGGAGAGTAACAAGGCAGTCTTGTGGGTCACTGGCTGTGGGGGTGGAGACAGCTCCCCCTGATTGAGGCACAGTGTCTCTGCAGCCTGTTGATGGATTGAGATCTCATGGTATTGCCATGTGTGCGCAGAGGAGGGCCTGGTGGAGGGAAGGAGTGATTCCAGACCTGAGCAGAGCGATGGGTTTGTGTGAGCCTGGGTGCTAGCGGAAGAAATCCCATCTGTCAGTGAGCCTGGAAGATTGATCCAGAACCCACCTGCTCCCCATACCTGCTCGGTTACTGCCCCGCCCACATGCTCACTGTGCCTAACTCTCAGTCCAGCCACAGAAACCCACTGAATCCGGCCTTTTCTCTCCACCATCCAGTGTCTCTGCCCAGAGGATGGAATGGTGTTTGTCCAAAGTCCACATCTACCTGGACCCTCAGAATCCAACAACACTTGGAAATGAAGTCGTGATGGGTGTGTTAAGGATTGTGGTCTGGCCTTGCTGGCTTAGTGGACCCAATCCAGTGCCCTGTGTCCTCCCAGGAGAGACCAGGACTCACAGATTTAAATGAGGGAGGCAGGTGCCAGTGTGACTCAGACATAAGCCAAGGATGTTGGGTCACTGGGACCTGAAGAGGTGGGAAGGGCCTCCCAGGGCCTGTGGATGGAAAGACCCTGCCTCCACCTTGACTCAGGACTTCTGGCTCCACGAGAGACGTGACTGTGCATTGTGTGTGAACTTGGTCTAGGAGCCACAGGAAACAGGCATTGACAAAGGTCTTAGGGAAAAGTCTGGGTCCTGGGGAGTGGGGCGCAGGGGCCTTCACAGCATGCTCCTGTACTGGCTGGCTTCATGTCACCTTGATACAGCTGGAGTTATGTCCGCCTGATTGATGGTTGATGTGGGAGGGGAGGGCCAACCCCACTGTGAGTGGTTCTGAGTGCCGTAGGGAAGCAGGCCGAGCAAGTCATGAGGAGCAAGCCGGTGAGCATCCTCCTCCACGGCCTCTGCTTCAGGTTCCCAGCTCCAGAGTCCTGACTGGAGTCCTGCCTTGACTTCCCTCCGTGATGGGTTGTGACCTGAGCACTGTGAGCCAGGATGAAATCTCTTTGCTCGCCTAGTTCCTTTTGGCCACAGTGTTAATCACAGCAACAGAAAAGTAGCCAAGACAGTCCTGATTCCTGGCTCAGAATCACTTCTCACCTCTACCATGGGGTAGGGCTGCCCACCGGCTCCTTGTGTATATGCACCGAGAGGGGCCTCACTGGAATCTGTCGGAGGAATGTTCTGGACTTGTTGCCCTGCATGCTCTAGAGTCCAAGAGAAACTTGAACTTCTTAAGATCTGAGTCCACCTCTGCTTAGAGGCATATGATTCAGGGCCTATCCCACAGCCCTGACTGAGTTCCTGCTGCCCCCCACGTCATCCCTGGGTAAGGGTGAGCTCTCTCTTTCCCCGAGTGGCCTAGTCCAGCTGGCTTGGAGCATTATCTGTCCTCATTTCTCCCACCGATTTGCTGGTGGCTTGATGGGCAGACACTATTCTGGGTCCGCACCTTTGATGTAACGAGGGCATTAGTGATGGGCGATGGAGGTGGAAATCACTTTTTAATGCATAAAACATAAATACAGCCAAAGCGCACAAATGAGCCATAACTTTCCCTCCTTTCATGGTCAATAAAAATATCCCCACAATCTTTTCTCATTAATTTGGGCCACGATGAAGCCATGGGCCTGGTGATTTTCCAAAATGCTTTCTGCAAAATAATGAGGCTGTTTATTAACATGGAACAGGCAGAAGGGAGCAGTGGCTACAGCGGTTTCCATGACAACTCCAAGGAGAGCAGTGAGGCTCAGTCAGTAAGATCCATTTCCCCCCCCACACCCCAAATGCCGGGGGCCGCCCAGGGCCCCAGGACCCAGGGTGAGGCCACGCGTTGCCGTGTCAGCACGGTGTTTCCTCAGGTGGAAGGAGATCAGAGGGCTTGAGAAAAGTGATGTTCGATATGAAGGGACATTTTGTTATGGTTGTGAGGAGCATGGAATGGCTGGGAACTCACGGCTGCTGTGTGTATGTCAAATATGGGAAAGACGCTTGAATGGCATTTCACACCCATGAGGGTGGAGGGTGGCTGTAATTAAGAGAGACAGGTACAAGTGTTGACAAGGATTCAGAAACTGGAACCCATGTGACCGGCTGGTAGGAGTGTCCTATGGTGAGTCCACTGTAGAAACCACTGTGCCTTCCCCAGAGGTTAAGGGCAGAGATGCCATGAGGCCTTGCAGTTCTAAGCCTAGGCATAGACCTCATAAGCCTGACAACACAGAGCCACCCCAAAACTCATACACACCATCTACGGCAGGATTGCTCATAGCAGCTCCATCATGGAAGCACCCCAAGTGTTCACCACCACGGTTGGTCAAAGCAATGTGGCCAGCCAAACACGGAAGTGTGACTTGTACTGAGAGGGATGTGGTACCAGTGTGTGTGATGAGGTGATGTTGAGTTTGTCTGGCTTCACATCTTCTGTGACAAAATGCCTTACAGGAACACTAAAAAAAGATAAAAAAAAAAAAGGTTTATTTTAGATTACAGTTTCAGAGGTTTCTATTTATCATGGTGGAGAAGAGCAACATATTTCATGATGGACAGGAAGGGAGAGGGAGAGGCAAGAGGGGGAGAGAGGGAAGGCTGAAGGCTGAGACCTATGCTTGAGGGTTTCCTGTTTCTTTTATTTCACCCGGGCACTCAGTGCATGAGATGGTGCCACCCACAAACAGGACAGGTTCCCTCCCCTTAGTGAAGTTCTCTGCTAACTTCCCACCAATGACCCTGGAGCTGTCCTTGACTCTTCTAGGCATTCCTTGATCCAGCCAGGCCGACTATCGAGATTACCCGTGACCGATACCAGCCACATTCAACTTCCACGCGTGCAGATCCGCAGTAGCAGGTAGACCAGCAGCTGCTCAGGATGGGAGAGCAGACAGCGGAGTGGCTGGTGAGTTCTGGGGAGGAGACAGAAGTATGCTAACATCGCTAACATCGCTAACATCGTGGTGATGCTGACAGAGCTCTGAGGTTGCCCTAAGCCCCGCTGAGACACATTGGTTAGGTCGGCAAGTGTGTGGTCTACGGATTACAGCTCGAAACATCTGAACACAGCTGTGTTTTCTTTGTAGGTTCTGACTTGGTGACCCCAGGCCTGGAGCAAGTGGTTTCTTGCTGCTTTTGGCCCCTGGTGTTCTGCTTACACTATTTCTGCAGCTGCTCAGGGGACCATTTGTGTTTGCGTCCTGACCATCTTCTGAGGGTTTGGCCATACTCAGCCCTTTACATGATGAAGTTCATCCTGCGCCAGCAACAGGAGTCTGGTCCTTGAGTCTGTGGTCACTTTCCTTCTCTGCTGGACTGTAGCCCTGTGGGGCCAACTGAAAGCTGTGCATGTGGGTGGTGCCATGTGCTGTGTGTGTGTGTGTGCCTGTGTGTGCATGTGTGTGTGCGCAGGTGGGTGTGTGTATGTGGGTATATGTGCGTGTGTGCTATGTTTGTGTGTGTGTGCGTTTGTGTGCATGTGTATGCCTGTGTGTGTTGTTTGTGTGTGTGCATGATTCCTCCATTAAGCTGATTTCTATCTTTGAATGTATACGCCAGTGCCGTGGGATTTCAATCTGTTTAGACAATGACTTTGGGGGCAGCAAGCCCTAGGGCGTGGTCTTGTCTGCATAGGTGACAACCTATAGCTGAGGGAAAAGGCCTCTTGCTCTCTTGCTTTCTCTTGGGTGGTCGGAGTGGAGCGGGCGGCTGTTGGTGCCCTTCACCCCCTGGGCAGAGCGACTGGACAAAGGCAGCTGGGTCAGTGGTGGCGTCTAACACAGTCTGCACGGGTGAGTGTTTACCCCTATTTTATATCTAAATATGTTCTTGAGAACATTTACCAGACTCTCGTGGATTCATGTCACATGCCAGGGCACAACCTCAGGTGCTGTCTACCATGGTTTTTGGGACAGGCCTGGAATTCACCAACTAATCTAAGTCAGTAGGTCAGTGGTCTCCAGGGACCTGCCTGTCTCTACCACTCCAGGCCTGGGGTTACAAGCATACTCTACTATGCCAAGAAATTTTTAAAAAATAGTATATGTATGTATATATATTATATATATTCTAATATATTTATATATATTCTGGGCATTGAAATCACAGCCTCATGCTTCCAAGGCCAGCACTTTATTTACTGAGCCATCACACTGACCCACTCCGTGTATTTTTGGTGACCTGACCCACAACCACCCTGGAAGGGAGACATCCCAGCTACCATCTCACCTGAGGCAGTCACTGAGCCACGGGTTGGCTCCCCCATGGTCACTGTGAGTCAGGGCCACTTCTCAGAGATGCCCCTGCTGTATCAAAGAGCATCCTGATGCGTAGAGACCTTAAGTCCTGTGTTGGTGGATTGAGTTGCCTAGGGGACAGCAGGATCAGTGTAGAGCGTGCAGGTTTCGGTCCCACAGAGCCTGCGCCCTGGAAGCTTACAGCATCTATATCCCTATTATTCTCCTATGCCACAGTTTTCTGCCCTGTTTCCTGGGCTCTCATCAGATTTTATTTCTGTTTCAGTTGACTCAAAGAAAATATCAATTTAACAGAGGAATCTCTTGCTCTCTATCTTGTATCTGGGCTTAGAATTCACTATGTAGCTCAGGCGAGCCTTAGTACACATGACACCTAATATCCCCAACCTGAGATCACAGGCGTGAACCACACATGGGACTTCATTTATATCAGTTTCTGAGATGCTGTTTGCTGTGTAGTCTACGCTGTTGTCCTTAAGATGACTGTGTAGTCAGGGATGGTCTTGAACTCAAGATCACCTGCCTCTGCCTCCTATGTGCTTGGATATAGGGTCACTGGCGTTTAAACTCACGGTTCTAGGAACTTGGAAAGGGGGGGGGTCCCAGCTCTGGGCCATGGGTGTGCTGAGTGTATGTTTCCTGGGTTGAAGCACTAGGTGAGGGGACAGAGTTTTGTCATCTTGGAAGAGCTGCTGGCCAGCCAGCGTCCCTCCCTGACAATGTCCAGACTCTTTTCTTTAGCGCATTGGAGTGCTCTTTCCAAACGGAATATTTCAAAGCTACTGCCCTTCTACAGCTTTTCCAGAACAGAGTGGTGTTCTGGCCAGATGTAAGCTTGTGCTTCAGACGCAGAACAAACACCGGGAAAATATGAAAATGGGAGCATTCCCGCTCCATCTTGGTAAGGGAGTTTAGATGATTCCTCCACAGCAGATACACAAGCAGGCAAACTACCCAGTGGAAAGCAGAGGCTCTTAACAATATCCCATAAATCAAACACACTTGACTGACGTGTATGAAACAAGAGCCAGCAGTGCGTTCCTTAACTCTAGCAAGGGGACACGGGACAGTTACCAAAACTGACAACACAGTAGTTCATAAAAACAAGTCTTGACCATTTTCAAAATAATGCAGAACGTGTTCACTGGCCCCAGCACAATTACATCAGAAAGCAGTAGGAAAAGATCCGCAGAAAATCTCTGGCTGCTGGGTTTATAAGCCTCACCCTACTAACTGGCCTGTGCTTCAGAGAAGGAACCTGAAGGGCAAGGTAGAGATTGCAAAACATTGTTGACTTAGATGCCTACCAAGGTGTAACATTGTATCTAGGAAATGGCTAACGTAGTATTTAGAAACTTGTAGCCTCGTCTCTGTTTGCAGCTGTGTAAAGATGTAGTCTGCAAAGGAAGGCTGAATATATTTTAAAGCTTTTGTTTCAGGAAGCAAGCAAAAGACATTTAAGGGCTGGTGAGATGGCTCAACCGGTACAAGTGATTGCGGCCAAGCCTGATGATAGGAGTTCAATCCCAGGAACCCACATTGCGTGAGCAGAGAACTGACTCTTATAAGCTATCCTCTGACTTTTACACACTCACCATGGTCTGCACTTGTGTGTGTGTACATACACACCTGCGCACACACATAGACAATGGAGCCAACACCCAATGAAACAGAATGAAATAAATAACAAAAACGTAAATATTACAGGATGTGAAAATGCCATAAAAAAAGGGAGCAAAAAAGTGTTTTGTCTGAGGTCAATGAGGTTGGTGGATCCCTAACAAAACTGATGAAGGATGAAGAGAACACAATGCCATGAGGGATAAAAAAAAAAGAAAAAGCAGTTGTCCAGAGGCCACCAACTTGGACAGGCAATGGAGAAGATGTCACAGACTCTGGAGTGAGATTTTGTTTATGTTTTAACAAATAAAGCTTGCCTGAAGATCAGGGTGTGGAGCTAAGGCACTAGAGGCCAGGCAGTGGTGGCACACCCCTTTAATCCCAGGATTTGGGAGACAGAAGCAGATGGATCTCTGTGAGTTCAAGGCCACCCTGGGCTACGTGAGATTGAATCTGTCTAAAAGAGAAACAGAGTTCACAGAAAGGTGATCCCAGCACTTGGGATGTCACACCTTTAATCCCAGCGCTATGGAGGTGGAGACAGAAGTGATATCTCTGGGCAGAGAAAGGACTATAAGGTGGGAGGAGACAGGAGCTCACATGCAGTCTGAAAATCAGCTTGAAACAGTGCAGTCTGAGGGTGCAATCTGAGAACAGGATCTCCCCTTTCGGTCTGAGCATTGGTAGAGGTAAGAACTCTCTAGTGGTTGGCCGCTCTGCTTCTCTGATCTTCCAACTTTCATCTCCTGATAGCTGACTCTGTGTTTTTATTATTAAGACCAATGAGAATTATGCTACAAGAATCATTCAGTCAAGTTGGCCAATGGGCATGTCTGTGGAGAATCGTCCTGACTATTAATTTGTAGAAGACTCAGCCCATTGTGGGCAGCACCATCCCCTTGTCTGGGTCCTGAAATGTGTAAGACAGGAGACAGAAAGCAGCTGAACAAATCTAAGGAACAAGCAATCAATTTGCTTTGTTCTTGATTGTGGTGTGATGTGACGAGCTGCTTTATGTTCTTGCCTTGCCTTCCCAAAGCGTTTCCTTTGCTACTTTGCCTTTTGCCATTTTTAAAATTATAGCAGCAGAAATGGGATTGCAACAGGACCTGTGTACTTGTTATACTGACCACTGTATTTCCTAGTATTCTAATTAATTTTAATGGTGGAGACACATACATCAAATCAAAGACACTTTGTAACACATGTAACCTTTTAAGATGGGACTATGAAAGATGGTCAGATAGGGTAATTTAAATTCTCTCAGTTGGATTATGCCGAGAGAGTCTTGATTCTCCTGGTGTGGTGGTAGGAATAGGTATGGCCCCATAGACTCACGTGTTTGAATGCTTGACCCACAGGGAGTGGCACTATTAGAAGGTTTGACCTTGTTAGAGTAGGTGTGGCCTTGTTGAAGGAAGTGTGTCCTTGCAGGGGCGGGTTCTGAGGTCTCATATATGCTCAAACTATGCCCAGCACACAGACTTCTTCTGCTGCCTGCAGATTAAGATGAAGAACCCTCAGCTCCTTCTCCAGTGCCATGTCTGCCTGGGCACTGCCGTGTTCCACTCTGATTTGATAATGGACTAAACCTCTGAAAATATAAGCCAGCCCCAATGAAATGTTTTCCTTTATAAGAGTTGCTGTGGTCATGGTGTCTCTGCACAGCAATAGAAACCCTAACTAAGACACCTGGGTTGTAGTTACCAACACGACAATGTTTTAATTGTCCGCCTTGCAACTTCCTGAATGGAACTCAGATCGCTGGGCTTGGTGTCAAGCACCTTCACTTGCTGAACCATCTTGCCAGTCCCCACTTCAGGTTGTAACAAGCATTGAAACCATCCCTAGCATGTCAGCATCATCTGTGCCCCAGCCACCTCTCTGCCTCCCAGGCTGTGCGTCCTACACGCCTTGTGTTCAGTCTCCTGCATCCCGAGCTGTGCTTCCTGTGCCCACAGATGCATCTGCATAAGCCTGTGTGAGCATTTCCTGCATCTCTCACTGAAGCCTCTCTGCTCAGGTGCCTCTGCATCCTGTTTGCACCTGTTGCGTTCCCCACAGGCTCCCACACATCCCAGCTTGCAAGTGCTGTTGTGGGTATGCCTGGGACCCTCTGAATCAGTGGCACACCCAGTCACTCACACACCCACAGAGCGCCTAGAGGAGACAGTTTCCAGTTCTCCTGGAGAATGAGGTGGCCAGCCAGTTGAGGAGCAGACTGCTGGTCTGTTGCATGTGAAGCTTTCCATTTAACACCTTGTAGATGTGTTGTTTTCATTATCCAAGAAATTGTTTAAATATGATTACAGTGGAGTTTGTATGATAATTTCTGGCATCCTCGAATGAATTCTGAAGGATTTTGAGCTGCATGGTTTGAAAGCCTGCCATTGAAATCCCTCTTAGGACTCTTATTTCTTCTGCCTGAAATTCTGGTTAGGCTTCAGGAATCATTCAAGAGGTGAGAACGAAGTCCTATTCTTAAATTTTGCTTAGCAAAATTCTAGGGCCATATAACTGTTACTTGGGGATAAACAAATAAATACATGCCTATCCCTTAAAAAGAAGAAATTCCTATTCTTTTGTATCTATGAGATTCTGTGTAAGACCTGAGAGATAGTGAACAAATTGATGGGTGAATGGGTAGACAGATGAATGGGTAGATATATGCGTGGGTAGACGGAGGTGTAGTTGGGTAAATAGATGGATGGGTAGATAAGTAGTTGAGTAGATAGATGGTGGGGTAGATGGGTAGTTGGGTAGATGGATGGGTAGATGGGTGAGTGGGTAGATGGGTGAATGGCTATATAGGTGGATGGGTGGTTGGGTAGATGGGTGGGTGATGGATGAATGGATGCATTGGATTAGATGGATGGATATGTAGATGAATGTATACATGGGATGGATAGATGGATAATGGATGGATAATTACGAGGATAGATGAGTTCATCTGTGGATAGATGGATGATAGATGGGTAGGCAGATGGATGGGTAATAGATGGATAAAAAAGGCTCTCACCTCCTAAGGCCATCCCAACAAAGAAAAGGAAGTTGGTGCTGTCCTCGAATTGCCTGGTCCTTGGCTTTAGATGACAATCCAGAGTAATCTGTTTCTAACATCCCAAACACATCCTTTCCTTCCACATGTCTGTCCAAGTGGTAAGTTCCTCACCTGTCCCCTTACCTGCCAGGGCACCATGTTGCTCACGCCCATGACCCGTGCCTTGGAACTGAAAACCGAATTTAGATGAAGCCACTGATGACATCATTGCATTTCCAAAACGGGGCTTTTATCATTTACTTTTTTCTTGATGTGGCAAAGTGCCATGGCCCAGGCAACATATAGAAGAGAAAGGTTCTTTGGCCTTATGGTTCTAAGTGGGTAAGAGTCCGTTATAGTGGGGCAGAGGAATGGTGGCTGGAGCTGAAGCTAAGAGCTTGCGCGGATCAGAAGTAGGAGGCAGAGAGAATGAACTTGAAATGTCAGGAGTCCTTGAACTCTCAAAGCCTTCCATCCGTGACACAGCTCCTCCAAGGCCATACCTCCCAAGCCTCCCTAACAGAATCACCTACAGGGAACCGAGAATTCAAATGCTGTAGGTTACAGGGGGTGTCTCATTCAAACTGCCTCAGGGCCAGGGATCTCATCATTGGAAGATCTGGGAGGTTGGAAACTGTGGAGCAGGCTGTCCCCCATCTCCTGGTACCCACAAAGCCCAAGTCTGAGCAAATCCAGCTCCGGCAGCCTTTCCCTCTGACAGGCACCACCAAAACAATCAGACTTGTCAGGACCCATCAAGCAAAGCAGGCTGCAGGCAGAGAATTGAATTTGCAAGCCAGATAATCAGTTATTGACTGAAGAGGTGAGTTGCGGCTTCAGCCTACTCCAGAGGAAATGAACTTCTCCAAATCCTCGTATATTTACTGGTCAGAGTGAAGGGTGCTTGCCGGAAGTCACTGCTGGTCTAGGAGTGGAAGGATGGATGGGAGCTGCCCTTCCTCTCTCCTTCTTTCTCCTGCACCCCCCCCATCTGTGATAATGATATCAGGAAAATATGGCTGTAAAAACATATGACTTGGCCAAATGCACAGGCCCATCCCATGCTTAGTGGGAGGAATGAGGAGTGTGGAAGCGAGGATGGAGGGAACACCATTGGTAACCCGGTTCAGTCTAACACTCCTCAGAGGATGCCTGGATTTGATTTCCATCACCAAAGCTCCTGGCTGTAGGATGTCTTCGACTGTAGGGGGCACCATTGACCTAACAACAGCGAAGGGACAGCCTGTGAAGTCCCCTTGTGCTCAGCACTCATCATAATTATAAGATGTGTCCCAATTCTAGACAAGATAAAAAGAGAAACGAGAACACGTGTCTTAACATCAAGGAAACATGGGGCTGTTATTTTCATTATTCTCATTAATTTGTTTATATCTCACTTTGTACCCAAAGGGTTTGCCGTGGGGAGTTGAGTCAGCCATGCCTGAGTCTCTGGCTGTGTCTCGGCTTGGAGGCTACAGCAAATGAGGCAGCTGTGACTAGCCTTAGGAGCGCCAACTCAGAAGGTCCTCTAGATGCCCCGCAGCTCAGAGAGAAGTCTGCATGGTCGGGAGACAGGACATCCTCAAGGAAGCCTGGAGATCACATGACAGCACCCAGGGCAGAGGGAGTCCCAGGACTTTTTAAGGTCCATCTGAGTTCATCCTCTTAGACAAACTGGGTGGCCACGTGGCAACTGAGCCAGCTCTCTGGAGTGCCACTCAGGTCTGTACTGAATTCCAGGGAGTCAGGATTGTAAGCTTGATCCCAGCCTTCTGAGCTGTTAGGAAGTATGCTTGTCAAGGTCGGAGGATGGAGTGCTTTCTTTGGTAATGGGACCCTGTGATTTTTCCGTGGACTCTGCTTCTCTTCCTGCCTCGGGCCTGCTGATGCTGGAGAGGGACATCAGGCTTACAGAGGAAAGGAACAACACATGCAAGCTCATGGCATGTGCGCTTTTGCCTGTTTATTTTTATTTCATGTGTATGATGTTTGCGCCTGCATGGGCTGTCTGTGCACCAGATGCCTGGTGTGTTTGGAGGCCAGAAGAGGGTGCCAGATCCACCGAATGTGGAATTATGGATGGTTGTAAGCCACCACATGGGTGCTGGGGATCAAACTTGGGACCATTGGAAGAACTGCTAGTGCTTTTAAGTGCTGAGCCATCTTTCTAGTTCTCCGTGGTCTCCTTGGGCTCGATGCACCTGAGGGTCTGATGGGAGGTACCCATAGGAACCTCTAAGTTCCAGGGCCTCCTCTCCTTTCTTCCTGGACCACCCACCAGGGCCGCACGGGCAGAATGGCACTTGCAGGTAACAGCCTCAGCTGCACTTGCTAGACACTGGGAGGACAACTACTGGGCTTAGTCTCCTCCATCCAGGGTTCCATGTGCTCCAGGTGAGCCTCTTTCTGCAGAGAGAGCTCTGGGCCCTGGAGGGAGTTGGAATTACAGGCTCTATGTTCTCATTTTTCCTAGGAGGTCTCAGAGATGATGCCATGGTATTGCGACTGGATCGCATGCAGGCCAGGGCATAATGCTGTTTGTGTTTATCCCAAGGAAGCTTTGTCTATCTGCAAACATGAGGTAATCTTTGGCTTCTTTCTGAGAAAGATGCTAGTGAGTTGGACAAAGGCTGGGGCCCCAGTCAGGAGCTGCTTAGAGAAGAATCGAAGAGCAGAGTCAAAGGCTCTCAGGGGAGGGGAGAGGGGTGGAGGGAGTTGAATCAATAGACATGGCTAATCCCGTGTCTCCTGTTGTCTCTCTTCATACAGAGTCCAGCCTCTGCCCCTGGAATGCCCAGGGCACAGGCACTTCTCCCTCATTAGCTGCCTGGTTGTTTGGGTATCAACTAGGGGAAGGAAGGCACTTGGATTCCACAGGCAACATTCTGAGCCGCCATGGCCCCTCCTTGCATTTGAAATGGGAGAGTCAGTGAGAGATGCCTGGTGAGTCATCTGACTGAAGGGGGGGGGGAATCCTGGTTCTCCAGGGACAATGTGGGAACCCTGTCCCTTTCCAGCCAGTCCTGTGTGGGCAGACTGCTTCTGCTGGCAGCTGTCCCTCTCTCTCTAAAGCAGTCAGGGGTCAGGCACTCCTAGGCAGTCCAGGAACATCAGCAGCTGGATCCCGGTGATTGGAGCTGTGCAGTTTTCAGGTTGTGTTAGCGACATTAGCCTCACCATGGATGGCAAACCTGATCACTTAAGGGCTGGCGGGGAGACTTGTGCTGGCCCGTGTTCTAAGAAGTGCTTTACCACGGCAGAAGCGGCTGAACAGAGGAGAGAGCTGTTTACATCATGGTGGCCAGGGAGCAGAGAGGGGACCACACGGGAAGATACAGCCCCCAAGGAGACACCCCCAATTTGCTCCTACCTCTAACTTTTTATCACCCCCACTAATAACGACACCTTCCCTTGAATCCATCAAAGGGTGAATCTTTTGATTAAGTCAGAAGCTCATAATCTAATTACCCATGGAAACTCCCTCAGGGACACTCCTGGAAGTGCTCATATCCCAGGTAACTCTGAATCCAGAAGGATTAATCTTGATCCAACCAAGATTAATTCATCAAGAGTAATCACCGCACATGTTCATTTGAGCTTCCTTTTCCCTTCTTCTGAGAGACAGTAAAGGTGTGAGAAAGGACTGGTCCAGTGTGGCAGAAGGAAAGAAAACCACTGGATTCCCCGGTCGGGGTACACAGTCTGAAACGCGGCATCTGAGCCCTCGGACAGTTGACTTTCACCTCCTTACATTTCTTATTTGAAGCCCTCATTTCTGGATTTGGAGGCCAAGATTGGTAAGGTCATAGGTCAAGATTGAAAGGTTGTAGGTGTGTGTCCCTGACCCAGTGGTTAATGTCCTTACAGAATGGGGAAGGGACAGTAAGTAGGATGTTCTCCTTCCATGGAAAGACCACGTGAGGCACACTGCGAAGGGGACCACCAGAAAGCTAAGGACAGAGGCATCAGAAGATGATGCCAGGAGACTCTGACACCATGATCACGGACTTCCTCATGGGTCTCAGAGTTATGAGAATGTAGGCTTATGCTGTGGAAGGCCCCGGGTCTCTGGGTCTTTCCCAGCCTGAGCCCATTCCACGTGGTGCCCGTGTGCTGATATTTTGTTTGTGCTGTAACAAATGAAGCTTGACAGAGTGCAGAGCTAGCCACTCCTTAGCCATAGAGGCCAGGCAGTGGTAGTACACACCTTTAGTTCCAGCACTCAGGAGACAGAGGCAGATGGATCTCTGTGAGTTCAAGGCCATCCTGGGCTACACAAAATTGATCCAGTCTAAAAGAGAAGCAGATCCAGGTGGTGGTGGCTCACACCTTTAATACCAGAACTGGGGAGTCACACCCCTTTAATCCCAGCACTAGGAAGGAGGAGACAGGAAGGGATATGGCTGGGCAGAGAGGGGAATATAAGGCGGGAGGAGACAGGAGCTCTGAGGATCCATAGGGACAGGATCTCCCCTTTGGTCTGAGGATTCAGTAGAGATAAGAACTAGGGGCTGGCTGCTCTGCTTCTCTGTGTAGAAGGAGACTGCTTTTTCACTTCCTGGCCTCTCAGACCCGAATAATCACACAGAAACTATGTTAATTACACTGTTCGACCAATGACTCAGGCATATTTCTAGCTAGCTCTTACAACTTGAATTAACCCATTTCTATTAATCTTTGTATCTCCAAGAGGCAGTGGCTTACCCGGTAAGGTTCTGGCTGGCATCTTTTTCCTTCGGTAGTTACGTGGCATCTCTCCACCTACTCTCTCTCTCTATATATATATCTCTGTTCAGATTTCCTACCTGACTTTGCTCTGCTATTGGCTTTAGCCATCAACCAATAAAAGATATACAGAAGGACATCCCACATCATCTCTGATCTTTTACCATTAACCCTTTTAACTAACTCCGGGTTTTTATTATTAAGACTAATTAGAATTTAAGCTACATGCCCTGATTCCCCTCCACAGGGCCTTTCTGAGGTTGCAGCAGGATGTCTGCCCTCTGTCTGCCCAGCAGCCTTCTCTCTGGACTCTTCCCTGCTTCCAGAAGATCTATACCCTGGGAGCCGCAGGCGCCAGCCCTGCCAAAGCCTCTGGACTTGGTTCAGCTCAAACCTGGAGTCCAGGGAGAGAAGCACCTGGTGATTTGTCTCCACTAATGGAGCCCAGCTAGAGAGAGCTGGAGACCGTCGGGATTGTCTTGGGCAATTTTCTGTGATACAAATGCTAATATTTCAACCAGCTGGCCTCAAGGGAGGAATCGATAATTCCTCTAAAGAGGATGACCATTTCAAAGCATCCCTGGGTACCAATTTTGGAGACCAGTTCCTGGGCTGGATGGGCTGCAGGCTCAGCCCACAGTGACCATTCTTATTTCCTTAACTGACAAGAAAAGCTGAATGAAAATGGCAGAGACATGCCTTCAGATGACTTGGACTTGCAAGGGACCGGGGAGGCGCTCGGGATGGAGCTGGTGCTGGCAGAGCTCTGGGAAGGGGGCGACTGTGTTTTCCATGTATCTTCATGCTGCTCCACTTAAACCTATCCCTTGCCTAAAAGCAATTCCTCTCATGTCATGCCCTCTGTGCACCCATGAGCCAAAGAACAACTGCTCTCGCAGCATCCTAGGCTCTACCTCATTCAGCATCTGCTGATTTGTGGACCAGTGTGAGCAGGGTAAATCACAGGTCCTGAGGACATTCCCTGTGGCTGAAGGTTGTGTTGGCAGTTGGAGTTAGGATTCCATGGTCTTGGTTTCCATGGTTGCTGTGATAACATGGCTGAAAAGCGATGACTTAGGACATTCATGGAGAACAAAAATCTGACTTGAGTCTATGGTACCTTCTGGAAGTTCTAGGGGCAATCTGCTCATAACTGTTTGCAGCTTCTGGTGGCTCCTAGTCTCCTTGGCTTGTGGCTTCACCATTCCATCCCCATCTCAGTTGTCATGAGCATCTCTGTCCCTGTGTCTGATAGCCCTCTGCCTGTGTCTCGTAAGGATGGGTGTGACTGGACTTAGGGGCCCCACTCCTTGCTTTTCTTGGGGCTGTAAATACCTTACTAAAGCAACTTACGGAAGGGAGGGTGTGTTCTAGGTCTTGGTCTGAGCAGGCGCTCATCATGGTATCATGGTGGGGACTAAAGTGGTGCACACGGGCTTTACAGTCTGCTCTGGAGCCACCCAGAGAAGCCAGCTTCTAGGTGTGGCCTTGAATGAGCCACAGAGGGTTTCTTAGGTGGAAAAGGGGGTTAGGACCAAATTTCCTCTCAGGTCCTTGTCAGTACCAACAGCACAGATCACATTGCAAATTTTCCCTTGGGGTGCCATCCAGTCCACCTACCAAGCAGGTTAGACTGGCATCCATGAGCCCCGGGTACCCACAGCCTCACCTATCAAGCAGGCTAGACTGGCATCCATGAGCCACGGGTACCCACCTCTCTGCTTTCCCGGCACTAGGGTTATGGATACACGCTGCCTCACCAAATTTTAAGAAAGTACAGTATTTTAACTAATGCTTTGAAAATTTCATACATGGATATATTTTTTGATTATATGCGCATCCACACCTCAGTTCTTCCAGATCCACCCCACCTTTCACCCCTCCCAACTTCATGCCCCCATTTTTGCTCCTATAATCCTTGCAGTCTAATTTGTGCTGCCCGTATACTCCTCCGCTGTAGCAATCTACCGGCTGCCATATCCCTGAAGAAACCTGGCTCTCCCTCCCCTAGAAGCCAGTAACTGTTGGAGCACAATTAATAAAAACTCAGGGACTGATATTGGGGTTCAACCTGAAGATCTGAAAAGCAAAGTAACCAGCCCCTGGCTCTTACCTCGACCTTGTCCAAAATGGCAATCCTGCCCCCGGGAATTCTCAGAATGAGACTGTGTCTGAGAGCTATCTCCTCCCGTCTTATATTCCTCTCTAGTTCTGGGATTAAAGGTGTGCACCGCGACTGCTTAGTTTCTATAGCAAACTAATGTGTCTACCAGGATTAAAGGTGTGTGTTATTGCTGCCTGGTCTGTAAGGCTGGCCAGTGCGGCTGTTTTACTTTTCTGATCCTCAGGCAAGTTTTGTTTATTAAAATACAGGTGAAATGCCACTGCAGCCTTCCTTAGGGCCTTAGCTGCAGGTGTCTTCGTAAGATCTTCCTTCTCGGGGCTAGAATGGTGACTGGTTTGCTTTTGTCCAGGCCTTGAATAAGCAACCACAGCTGCTGAGTCTCCAAGTACATGGGTTTTGTCATGTCCAGAAGGCATTGCTTTCCTCTGCTTCTCTCTAACATTCTGGTTTTCACAAATTCTCTGTCCTTCTCTCTCCTTCAATGGTTCCTGAGCCCCTGGGGGAAAGCAGATGCACGGCTTTCTATGAGGGTTCTGGAGATTGAAGTCAGGTGGCAGATACTTTACATGCTGAGCTGTCTCTGCAGGCCCCTTGGTCACATGTCTACACGCATCAAGCACATCCTTTATCAAGTGTTTTCTCCTGTCTTTGCTTCGGTGCTGGTTGCTATTGTGTGGGCTTAAACAATGGTGTCAGCTTTGGCTGTGGTGACCAATCCCCGTGGCTGGACGTCGTACACACTGAGCTGATATCTTAGGGTTCTGGAGACCCCAGGCCAAGGAGATGGCAGACTGTAATATGGTGAGGGCACTTCCTAGTCAGTAGTTGTCCTAGCCAGGGTTTCTATTGCTGTGATGAAACACCACGACCAAAGAGCAAGTTGGGGAGCAAAGGGTTGATTTGGCTTACACTTACACACTATCAGAGGAAGTCAGGATAGAAACTCAAGCAGGGCAGGAGCCTGGCAGCAGGAGCTGATGCAGAGGCCATGGAGGGGTGCTGCTTACTGGCTTGCTCCACACCCCCTCCCCATGGCTTGCTCAGCCTGCTTTCTTATAGAATTCAGGATCAACAACCCCGGGCTGGCACCACCCACCATGGGCTGGACCCTCCCCCATCAATCACTAATTAAGAAAATGCTCTGCGGGCAGTGTCTACAGCCTGATCTTATGAAGGCATTTTCTTAATTAAGGCTCCCTCCTTTCAGATGACTTCAGCTTGTATCAAATCAGCATAAAACCAGCCAGCACAGCAGCCCACTCTCTTCTCTCTGTTCCACAGGAAGTAGAGACATTGTATCCTTCTGATCCAGCAGGAAGCCCCATCCTGCTGACCCAATCACTCCCACAGTCCCCTGATACCTTAGGGGCTAAGGTTCAAGACTTTAGAACATGGCCACTGTCCCTCAGCTGGATGAGGCCCAACCCTGATGTCCCATCATTTACCTTCTGTTCGAGTTTCCTTTTCTATTGCTGTGATAAAACACTCTTACCGGAAGCACCTCAGCGGGAGGAAAGGGCTTACTTGGATTACACTTCCAGGTCACAGTCCATCACTGAGGGAAGTCATGGCAGGAAGTCAAGCAGAAACTATGAAGGAATTTGGCTTACTGGCTCTGTCAGGCTCACTCCAGGTTTACGCTATATTTCCTATATAACCCAGGATGACACGGCTAGGAAGAGTTCTTCCCACCACGCCCTCCGGCATCAGTTTTCCGCCAGTCTCCCACAGACATACCCACACACCCACAGGTCAGCCTGACCTAGGCAGTTCCTTACTGGGGGCTTTCATCTGTGGTGACGCCGGGCTGTGTCGGTTGCTGAGAGTAACTAGGACACCCCCAGGTTGTCATCAGAGGCGCCTCCAGGTCAGACTGCAGGCTGAACTCTGTGGTACCGCAGAAATCTGCTGACCGGTGTTCCCTGCCTCATACTGTCCTTCAGGGACCATCACAGCTTGCCTTGCTGGCTGGAAAGATGTCCCTTCAGAGTCCTCTTAGCCTTATTGCCCTCTGTGCCTGGCTCTTCCCTAAACAGCACTCCTGGCTCCGTCCTCCGTCCTAGTCCATGCTGTGGCCCCCGCCTCCTGCCTTTGTTCCATCCTCCAGGCAGCTCTTCCTAAGAAGTCTTGCATGTGCCAAGTGGCTCTGCTTCCTGTCATGTACAGTTTGTCTTCTTTGCTTTTGAAACTGAATGAAAGAGACATAATACAACATGGACCACTTAAAAGTGAACAGCTCAGTAGCCAGTGCACCCCACTCACAGCGTGGTGCAGCCATCGCTCCCTTTAGTCCCTAAGCATCCTCATCACCTGCCATGGAAACTCCTGGCATGAAGCCATCCCCATGTTCATCCTTTCTCTCTCAGCCCTGGATGCCATGTGTGGTGGTTTAAGAAGAATGGCCCCATAGACTCACATATTTGAATGCTTAGTCACCAGAGAATGGAGCTCTTTGAAAGGATTAGAAGGATAAGGATGGTGGTCTTGTTGGAGTAGGCGTGACCTTGTCTGAGGAAGTATGTCACTAGGGATAGGTTTTGGGTTTTTGGAGCCCATCCCAGGCCTGGGCTTTCTCTCTGCCTATGTATCAGGATGTAGCTCTCAGCCACTGCTCCAGCCTCTGCCTGTGTGCTGCCATGCTTCCTGCCATGTTGATAATGGCCTAAGCCGCAGAAACTGTAAGCCAGCCCCAATTAAGTGTTTCTTTTATAAGAGTTGCCTTGGTCATGGTGTCTCCTTGTAGCGGTAGAACAGTGACGAAGACACCATGGATCTACTCTCTGCCTCTGTGGCCCCCTCTAGGTTTATATAGCATGTGGTTTTTCATGTCTAGCTTCTAACACTTGACCTAAGGTTCTTGAAGTCCGGCCCTATTAGAATATTCCTGCCTATGGCCAGGTGATGTCACCCAGTTGAGCTTGTCCCTGTCCTTGGTGAGGAGTTCTTGGATTGTTCCTTTCTGAGTCCTGACTTCCTTTGTGGAGAAGGCACTGTGTGATTCTGGAGGGAAGCAGCTCCTCTCTGGCCCCACCCCCTCCATTCTGTCCTTAGCTCTGGACTAGAGAGAGAGAGACAAAGGAGGGAGGGAACTACGTATCTTCTCAGCAGAGGCAGCAGTGGGCCTGTGACCCTGGTCAGGCCTTCCTGCCTGTTGCTCCATAATGTCTTTGCTTCCGTCCATTTTAAAACCCACTCCTTCACTTCTCTACTGACTCTGAAAGCACCTGTGCCCTGTGTAACACTTGTGTGTGCTCATGTGTAGTCGATTTCTAACAAGCCAGTTTCTGATCTCTCTGCCCTATCCAAGAACTCTGTGCACAAAGGGATGCTTAGCCTGGCTCAGAGTGAGAGGCCCCCGGGATGCAACAGGGGACAAAGAGTCATTCGCATGGTGATCCTGACACAGAGTGGCTGAAAGTTATGTGTGCCTCTCTCTCTCTCTCTAGCAATGCTGACGTGTCAGAAAAGCTCTGAGTTAAAGAGGACATTGTTTCTGAGCCAATGGGCAGAAGGAAGGAGGAAAAACCAAAGGGAATCTTTGCCTGAGGAGCAGCACAGCTCAGTCACCTTGTCCTATTTAATCTGCAAGGAAGGTTGGGAAGCTGATGGCCAGCTGGTCACCCCTGAGCTGCCCAGGCATTGGGCAGTACATTCTCACAGCCTAAGGAGCGGAGAGTAGCTGGGCCGTTAGCAACCACAGCTACAGAGAGGGACTGAAGGCAGGAGGTACCCTGGGCTGGACGTGAAGTGACCTGTAGCGTGCGGCTATGTAAGGCTCCTCTGATGTGAAGCGTGATGTTCTGTGGAACAGATATGGAGTGGGAGGGACCAAACTGATAGACGCATGGGACACATCGATGTAAACAATTTAAAAACTGGAGAAGTGCGTTGAGTCTTTGTCTGCTCTGCAAAACGAGTCACAGCGGAGGAGCGTCCGACTCAGCCCTCCAATCCTTCAGCAGCAGGCATGGTGCTAACCTCAGGGCTGCTGTCCCGCCTTGCTGTAAGAGCCTGTTTCAGCAGGCAGGAAAGCAACGCAAACAGATGCAGGGCAATGACAAGCACCCCAGGGGCTCGGTCTGCTGAATGTTAGCTCCTCTGTCAGCTGACTTCACACCTTCCCCAAGTCTCTCATGAGAAGCACAGGGCAGTGATCAGCAGAGAAGGGAACCTCAAAACTGGGGCAGAACTGTGGGAGAACTTGCAGCCTCTGGCTGCCTGGTTGATTGTATCCTCCTTGGAACCAAACTGCAGAGGTAGCGGCCAGCATCGACCCCTCCAGAACATGGCCCGCTTCACTCTAATTCAGCTCCGTACTTAAGACCAAGAGAGTGCCCACCACCCTGCACTGTCTCCAGACTCCTGTAGATAAAACCAGACCTCAGAAGATCCCTCAGGACTAGCTTCAAAGTAATATGGAAGCTTCTGGACTTCGCTAATTTCTGTCGTAAACAGCTCAGGGAGCAAGTGTAGGGCAGAAAACCAAGGAGCAGGAATGCAGTTCATCGTAAACACGGTGTGGGGAGTCTTTAAATCATGCATGCTGTAGGGGAGATGACTCAGTGTGTAAGAGCCACTCCACATGAGGACCTGAGTTCAAATCCACATCCATGTGCCTGTACCGCTTGAGCTGTGGGAGACAGAAACGGGAGGATCCAGTTTTGCCTGACTCCAGTTTCAGCAAGAGACTGTGTCCCAAGAGCATAATTCGAGTTAGACAGCAGGACACCTGACACCCTCCTCTGGCTTTTCTCTCTCTCCCCCTCTCTCTCTCTCTCTGTGTGTGTGTGTGGGGTTGCAGTACACATACATTTACATAACATACAGAGACACCACATACACAGAGACATCCACAGATACCACACACACACACACACACACACACACACACATAAGACACCATACACACAGAAACACCACACACACACACACACATACACAGAGAGAGAGAGACACTACACATACACACAGACACCATACACACATACACACACAGGCACACAGAAACACCACACAGACACACACATACAAATACAGACAGGAAAGCAGGCAGGTAGGCACAGATACCATACACACACATAGACACCACACACATACACACACACATGCATGCACGCACACACACCACACCACACACACACCCTGAATCTGCTTTCTAGGGCCAGCAACAGGTTTAAACTGTGTGGCTTCAAGTGGCGGAGCTTCCCTCTGCCATGGGCTGCCGTGCCCACAGTCACATTGTTGGCAGGGTTACAAGCCCTTTGAGGGCTATAGGGAGGGATCACCTGCTCTGGGTGGCTGCCAGTGCACCTTGGCATTCCATGGCTTGTAGATCATTCTGATTGCTTCCCTGGTGTTCCCTGGGCTCCTTTGTGTGTCCCGCTCTCCTTGACATTCTTCTCCCACTTCCCTGTCTGTGAAGGGAAGCGGTGACTGGGGTTCAGTTTCTCCCTGATTTAGTATGGCCTCATGTTAGCGTGATGACGGCTTATTTATAAGCTCACCTTCACAGATACCAGGGACACATTTTTGAGGGGAAAAATCTTCAAACCTATTAAATATCACGTGATATTGTCAACCTGGAGGGGGCTGAGGAATTTCTTGCTGTTTAAGGACAGTCTGGGCTCAAAAATCTGTTTTTGATAGCTGAAGATGAGGTGTTCCCCCCACCAACTCTCCCTTGTTGTCTTGAACTGGCATGGTGGTGCCAATCACATCCTTACCCCTAAATGAGTGCTAAGGACCAAGGCATTCTCTGGGAGACACCGAGAGATGAATTGAAGGTCTGGCACCACAGGCATTGTGGGTACCACGGATGCGTTTGTGGATGTGGAAGCTGGGAGGGGAACCCTCAAAGGGAATGGATCAACATTCAGAGTTCTTGAGTACCTGAGACATTTAAGGTTCATCTTGTGCAAGACTGAGCCACTGTCTCCTCACCATACTCAGCCAATGACATACCTTCCTAGCTCGGGTGACATCTTGGGGTCGTCCTGGGTTCTTCTCTGTTCCATTGTCTTTAAATCAGGTCTAGAATCTAAGTACCTTTTCCGTGCCCTCCCTGGCCACCCCTGCCTCTGGTCTTCTGGTTTCCCTCTGGCATCTGCCTTGCTTCCTTCTGTGCCACTTCAGCACAGCTCCCCAGGGCTGCCTGCCTCACACTTGATATGGTAACCCAATACGAAACGTGGGCAGGTGCGAAAAACATAACAAATAGTATTAATTATTCAGAAATAATTACTCAGCAATGAACAAAGATAGTTAGGAGCTATCATCTGGCCTAGTTCACAAGCTTCTAAAATATTTTATTGATTTTTTAAAGAATTTCATATATGAGTACTGTATTTCCATCATTCACCCCCTCTCTCTGGTCCCTACAACTCTTCCTGCATCCCACTCCTTCTCAAATTCATCGCCCCTTGTTCTTCAGTTATTATTTTCACTAAGCATACACACTGGTGAATTTACAAATGTAACTTGCTGAGCTCATTCAGTGTTGCTCATATGGATGTGAGTTTAAGGCTGGCCACTGGGGAGTGGGCCATCGACTGAGATGATCCCCCAGGAGTGGGCCATCCACTGGGATGATCCCCCTCTCTCAGCCACTGTCACTGCCTGTGGCTCTTCATCCATAGGTGGTTCTTTCTTCTTTAGTGACTGTCTTCTGTAATAGACTGTGGACAGATTAGATACACCATTAGCAAAAAATAAAAAGATCATAAGTGATCATAGCAAATAATATGAAATCAAAATTTGAAAGTTTAGACAAAGCTGAAACAAAATTGTTGGAAAATATAAATTGCTAAAACTTTAGCTGGAGGAAGGAAAAATATGTTCCATATTTATATAACTGCTGAGGAAGTTGAACTTAGTTTAAAATACTTCTGCAGTGAATGCACTTTACCTTATGAGTTTTGCCTTCAGGTTTTACTATCCAAGAATAGTTATTATTATTTCCACTCAAAAATTTCAGAAAATAGTTTTACGACCAACCTATGAGAAGGATATAATCTTGATATCAAAACAGGGGCAGTTTGATAAAAGGAAATCACAGGCTAGTCTCAAACATTAGCGCACATTCAAAAGTCCTAAAAATATGCTGGCCAAAATACAGTGTGAAGGTGTAAAACATATGACTACAGAGGTTTTTATTTCTAAAGAACAAGGTTAGAAAACATATTAGCTTATTTATTTCTTCCACATCAACAGCTTAAATAAAAAAAGGTTTAGTTGGCTCAGTAGATATAGAAAGCTTTTCTTACATTCAGTGTTAATTTATGACAGAAGTTCTTATCCAAACTCCAAAGCAGCTGCTCAGATTCTCAAACCTCCAGTAAACACTGCATTCCAGGACTAAACAGTTGCAGTACCATCTTCCTGCAACTCGCCCGGCTGTCTTCCAGGAAACGCTGTGCAGAGGATGCAAACAATGCAATAGGACAAGAAAATGAATCAAAACAAGAGACAGAGAACCAAGAAAGGAAAGAATCAAACATTAGGTACAGAACAAAATGCTAGACTCAGAAAAAAATAATGTTCAAGAGTCCAGAGGGAAAAGGCACAAACAGAGCAGTATCCTAAGGTGAGGAACCTCAGTAAAGGTTGTATTGATCTTATACAATGTTTTGAAACCTTGCTGGATATAAGATCGATAAACAAGTTAGTTGTATTTGCATATGATAGACGCAATCAATTTCGTTTTACCAAAATGAAATTTATAAATATCAATGCCAATAAAAGTAAACCAGGAATAAATCTGATCAAATGAATGCAAGATATTTATACAAAATGTTACCAAAGTTTGTTGAAGTTCTCTTTAAGGCATTCTGATAATTTAAAATTTACCATATTTTATGGATAGGCCAATGATGTGGGATTTCCCTCTGTATGCTGTGATTACCATTAATGAATAAAGAAACTGCTTTGGACCTATAGCAGGGCAAAACTTAGGTATGTGGGGGATACTAAACTGAATGCTGGGAGAAAGGAGGCAGAGTCAGAGAGAAGCCATGTAGCCCTGCAGGAGCCAAACGAAAATTTAGCTGGTAAGCCACAGCTATGTGGCAATACAGAGATTAACAAAAATGGGTTAAATTAATATGTTAGAGTTAGCTAACATGGGCCAAGCAGTGATTTAATTAATACAGTTTCTGTGTGGTTATTTTGGGGCTAAGCAGCTGGGAACCAACAAGCGGCTCCCTCCTATAGGCCAAGACAAGAAAAGGACTAATTAATCGATTAGCAATGTGGGAGTAATTGTTCGTTCTTGTGGAAATATGGACTCACTTCTTCACTTCTCATGTGACATTCATAAATGCATGTTGGATCCAGCACTTAAAAGAGAAAAGAACAGGTTGGGACGATGGCGCAAAGCTAAGACAGTTTGCTGTGCAAGCATGAAGACCTAAGTTTAAATCCCTACCACCATTCAAAAGCCAAGCACAGTGTATTTTACCATAACCCTAGCACTGGGGGTAGGCGGGGAGGGCAGGGCAGGCAGAGCTAGCTAGCTTTGCAGAGGTGGAGAGTCTTAGGTTCAGGGAGAGATGCTGCCTCAAAGGCATGAAGACAGCAACAGAGGAAGACATGGAGCCTCCTTTTCTAGCTTCCATATGAGCATGTATGTGACCACAGACACATACCACACACAGACACACACACACACCACATGCATACACACACACACAGACACACACACACCACATGCATACACACACACACAGACACACACACACCACATGCA
>PVIU01004840.1:0-56862 GCA_004026605.1 Ondatra zibethicus | reverse complement strand
ACACATACACAGACACATACACACACACACCACATACAAACACACACCCAGACACCCAGACACACACACACAAATATAGACATACATACACAGACACACACACACACCACATACAAACACACACACAGACACCCAGACACACACACAAATACAGACATACACACACAGACACATACACACACACACCACATACAAACACACACACAGACACACACACAGATACAGACACACACACACATACACACACTACATACAGACACACACACACATACACACGACTCCAAAGAAGAGAAATTGACTCCTTATTTTATGCCTTAAGTTTCTTGTTTTTACTTTTGAGATTGTGATGTAATCACATGCTTCCCCCTTCCCTTCCCTCCCTCCAAACCCTTTCATTTGCCCCTCCTTGAGACACTGATTTCTTAAATGCATGCAAGCACACATGAACACCCATGTATGTTTATATTTATAACACACACATACAAAGTGGAGAAACCCATTTCTTAAATGAGGTGTAGAAGAAATTCTACCCCTGAGATGCCCAATAAAACAACCCATAATGACAAATTGATACATTTGATAATATAAAATATCTAAATGCTTCTATTTTTAAGGCAACTAATTTATTTTGTGTATATGAGTGTTTGTGTGTGTACATCTCTGCACCACATGCATGCAGTGCCCCACGGAGGCCAGAAGAGGATGTTGGGTCCTTGGAGTTAGAGTTACAGGTGGTTGTGAGCCACCATGTGGGTGCTGGGAACCAAAACCCTCTGGAAAGCAGCCATGCTGAGCCATGTCTTTGGTCCACCTTCTATTTTTTAAAAAGACATGGATCAGTACGGAAAGTAGCGAGTGCCACAAATGGCCGTTTCACAGAGATACCTCCTAAACTGTCCATGAGGCTTAAGTGAAAACACTAAATTACCATGGATTTACACATTAAAATAAAAACGTGGGGCCCTCTGTCCTGTTCTGCTCTCCTCCTCTGCTGCAGGCTGGCCCTGTGGGGTCACCGCTAACGCAGACATGCTGCTTGATAGCTCCAGCTCCTGTGAGAGTTTGGGGGACTCCCCCGCGCCCTTAGGGTGCCACCTCTCTCCACCCAAGCCCTCACTGAATTTCCAATGACAGAGATCTCTGCCCACACCTGCCCTTTGTCCCTTCACCCCAGGGGTGGCATCCATGCCCTCCCTCCCAATCTTGGTTCTTTCTTGCCCGTCAGGGAAGCACTCTGTTCAGTAAGTCCTCTTCATGGGACGTCCTGCTTCCTGCTGGGCCTGGTCAATGCTCACAGTAGAGGGATGGGAGCCTTTATTCACTGAGGTAGGAGTGTGGGCAGGAGACACACTGGGGAAGGCAATTTGACATCCTCTGCCCTGGAAGACACATTTATCTCACAGCCCAGTCATTCCAAGTCCACACATGTCATCCCAGGGAAAACTCCAGGCTCCATGTATGCTAACAATGATCTTATTTGCAATAGAAAAAAATAATAAAGCAGATAACCCAGAAGTCTGTGACAGCAGGGTGACTAAATAAATTATGGCTGCATCAACACCCAGGAGCAGCCAGTATAGATGCCATGGAATGCCAGTGCACAGGACTTGTGTGGGTAAGCCCTCAGGCAGGGAAAGCTAGCCACAGAGCATTGGGGGTGGCATGTTTATACTAAAGTCAAAGAACATACTGTTTAAGGGTGCAAGACCAGAAAAGTGAAAGGGGCAGGCTAATGGGCAATGCTGGGCAAGGGGTCTTTAAGGTGCTGGAATGACGAGTTCTTGATGCATACCTCAAACTGTGTATAAGTACACACGCACGTGCATGTAATCGAACATGCAGATTTACAAATGCGTACCCTGTGTGAGAACCAAATGAGATAGCTGTGGAAGACTGAGCTAGCCTCTTTGCACAGCTTTGGAAGACTGAGTTAGCCTCTATGCACGGAGATGCCAGACATACAATAGCTGTTCCTCCAGAGCCCTGACTCCACCCCTCCTGTTAGGGGTGTCAGAGCTAAGGGGCCATGGAGATAGTCCTTGTCCCTCTCAGCTTCCTGATGCTGCTAGTATCCTGGAGAGCTGGAGGAGCTAATGTGTCCTGTTGGCCAGTCACATTCGGCTACCTCTCGTTGCTGTGTCAGAGTTAAGTGAAGGAAGCGTGTTGCCTTTCTGCTGAACGCCAGCAATTAGCTAGCGATCAGCAAACATAATTAGCCAGGGCAGCCCCCTCTGACGGGCCGCGCACATCACAGGCCATCTGCTGTCTGTTCTCATTCACCACCACGTCTCGTTATCTAATTTGGGGCAAAAAGGTAATTAGGAGTTAGATGTGGTTGCATGGTGACCTGAGACAGTCTGGGTGGAGTGTTAAGAAGAGAGGCCATTGCAGGCACCTTCCTGCCTCCCGGAGCTGAGCAAGTGAGGCCAGCACAAGAGAGACCTGAGCTGGTGGTGCAGTCTGTCTCCCCACGGAGACACGGAAATGGTTAGGGTTTGACACCGCTTGGGAGACCACACGTCAGTCATTGTTGAAAGAGATTATTGCCAGTAATTTCCTTAATGCTACCAATTGTCCCCAGAGGCCCCTATAAGATTCAACTCTTCTCTTCTGGAGTCTCAAGTGCTAGTGCACCTCAGCGACTGGACTAGTTGAAGAGGCTGTCACCATGGGTCTGTGGGATGTGGGATGAGAACAAGGAATAAGGAGTTTACTGCTATTGGCTTCAGCCTCCCAGACTTGCTGTTATAATGTCAGAGTTGGAATTAATGTTAGGGTCAAGGTAGGGGTTGGAGGTGAGGTTACTGATTAGGGTTATTTCTTAGAGTTGAATTTAGGGTTCAGAGCAGGGTTATAATGTCTCTTAGAAATGCAGAGGCTTTCGAGATTTAGGGTTACTGGTTACAGTTAAAATCAGGGTTGGGGTTAGAGTTAGGGTTAGAAATTAGGTTTAGAGTCAGGATTAAGGATTAGGGTTAGGGTTAGAGTCAAGATTAGGGTTACAGTTAGGGGTTAGGGTTGGGGTTAAGGTTAGGGTTAGGGTTAGGGTTAGAGGTTAGGGTTAGATTAGACTTAGGGTTAGGATTTGATGTTTTTGATTAAGGTTAGGGTAACTGTTAGAGTCAGGTTTAGGCTTAAGAATTATGGTTAGGGCTTGATAAATTTAGTTTAGAGTTCGGGTTATGCTATGGTCATTTTATTGTCTGGGTTATGATTTTGTTAGATTTGATTAAATTTGGCCTATGGTTGTATAATATCTCAGAATGTTCACAGGTTTTACTGGGGCTCTTTTTGTTAGGGAATTGAGAATCTACACTATCCTTAGTTTGCGCTTGAATTTTCAAGTCTAGAGACATGAAACTGGAGAGTAACCTGACCCATTAGATGGGGATACAGTAGGCATAGACTGCTGATGGGGGCGGGGCCCCGGAGCACCAGGAAAACTAGAATACTTTTAATATTAGATTTATTAAAGGTTTATTGACATTTGAGAGCATGTGTTCAGTTTAAGCTCAAGTTTTGACAGGTTCTGAAGCACATGCATATTGTGTAGCTACAACCAAACTCTCCCGCACCTCTGCAGTCCCGGGATCTAGGCTCCTGTTGGGTGACACTACTCCCAGGGAGATATGAACAAATGTCTGCTATCCCCACTGAGGGAACTGATGACAATCCAAAGGACGGATGCTACCAAGGTCCAACTTGATGAACTGATGAGTTTTATTGGGGTTACTTACAGGAGTATGGGTGAGGTGTTATTTAGAGGAGCAGAAATGAATTAGAGACAACCTCATCACCAAAGCCCATTCCTGCATGGGTAACAGCTCATGGGTAAGATGAAGGCTTGAAGATCATTGCACAGCCTGCAGGCAGCTCAGCAGGTTGGAGAGTGTGGGTGGCTTGGCTGGTCTGAGCCTTCCAGATAGCCCAGTCTCTAGCGTTTCTTCTAGGCAGCTTGCTCTCGCCTTCTTTCGTAGCTTGGCTGGTCTGAGCCGAGCCTCTTCTAGGCAACTCAGCTTGTCTAAGAGTGACCCAATAGCAGTCACTGCGTATATGTGCTCGGATAGAAAGGGACCAAGTAAACCACTGGAAGAAGTGGATTGCAGGGGGTGGGGCTTTGAGGGCATAGCCCTGCTTTGCTTCCACTCTCCCCCTTTCTGCTTCCTGCCCACTGTGATCTGAATAAGCAACCACACTCACCCACTGCCATGGATGGATGGCTCCTGCTACCTTGCCTTCCCCACCATGATGAACTGAAATCCTCCTGAAACTGTGAGCCCAGACGGACATTCCCTCCTCCAAGCTGCTCCTGGAGCCAGGTGTTTTGCCACAACAACAGAGCATCTCACACACTATGCGAGAGCTAAAGGACCCACACACAGATGAATATTGGGATACGTCATTCTCATGAGGACAGGTACCCCTTCTGTTTTCCATTTTACCTAGAACTGGAAAGAATGCACAGCACATAGTAGGTGCTTAACATACACCATCAAACACAGGGGACGTGAGTTCCTTGCAAAGAAGTTTGAAGCATCAGCAGCGTAAGAACCACGCCCCACAGCCACGCCTTAGAGTCAGTCAGGATCCTCCCCAGGGTGATTGGTACTGGAATATAGACAAATGAGAATATTCACAAGACTAGGAGTGAGTTTTAGCTGTACTGTGTGGGCTCCCTTCCTGGCTTCGTCGTAGGTGAGGTTGAGATGCAGGTAGCATTGACGATTCCTGTGCTGCTGGGAGGATGAGGCAACATAGGAGCCAACATGTGATGATGCAACTGTCACCCACTAGGGCCGGGGGGTGTCAAGGTAGTGAGTGTCCTGACTTTACTTCAAGGACCATGCCAGAGCCCTTTTTTCACAGGTGGGGTGCCAGCACTCTGCCTGGAGTCAGGCTGGGACCAAAGAGGAAAACTGCAGCTGTGTGCACCTCGTTCCTGGAAGCACGGCCTCCTCTCTGCCCCTCGGGCATTTAGTATCTGCAGGAACCAGTAACTCTGAACCCAGAGAGAAGGGTGGGGCAGTGTGCAATGTCTTCATTCTTTTACTGGAGAAAACAAATCAGTGTAACAGCAACACACCCCACTGGGTGGCACGCAGGGTGGGTATTGGCTTCCTAGCTCTCTGTAGAACTGAAATCCAATATGGGCAGCATGGTTCACTCTTTTTATGCCAGCCTATGAAATGCAGTAAATCAGTGCCCATGGAGGGCTATCTGAACGCCGCTGCCCCTGTGTGAAAAGGTTGGGCTTCATCTGCCTCCTCCTTCAGTGTCCCCTGAGCTCAGGCCCAGATTGATGGAAAATGCTCATTTCATTGTCTTTTCTGGAAGTGCCATGGGCCTCTCTCCTGGTGGCTATCCACTCTGTGATCATCTCAAGAGTTCTCTGGCAGATGGCCTGGCAAAAGCTGGGAACAATGCCCAGCACCAAGCCCTCTTGTGATTAATGCTGGGGTTTTTTATTATGCAGCCGTAAAGTGATATATTTTACATACAGTGTAAAGCATTATGCCACCATAGACTAAATTACTCTCCTCTTGCTTTATTAATATTGTTCTCCTCACCTTTGGAAAATTTAAACCCTGCAGACGCTGACCCCGTTCCTAAGGAGTTCGAGAGGCAGAGGGTGACACAGGTCTCCACTCTCTGCTTCATTTTCCCCTTTCCTCGTTCTGAGCACGACCTTTTACATCGGTAGCTGATATTCCAGTGGATGTGTGTGCTGTGGCATGGCGGGCTCAGAGGATTTGCTGGACCTGTGGTTAGTACAGCACTGCCCCCCCCGTCAACATGTCTAGACTGAGTTCCACGAGATCATGATCTGACATGGTGCCAAGGGTATTGTCATGAACCAACTTGACTCCCTAGGGTTCCTTGCTGAGAAGATGTTCAGAATGATCCAGCATGAAGCAGGCCTAGTAATTATTCAAAGAGATTAAGCAATGCTTGTATGTGTGTGGCTGTGGAGGGCCAAGGACCACACTGTGGAGTTGATTCTCCGTTCCCTCCTTACCTGGTGTGGTGGCTTGAAAGAGAAACTCTCCTTCTTAGATTCAAGTATTTGCATACTTGATCCCAGTTGGACCCCGGACTTCATTGATTTTCCTAGCTCCTCCTCAGCTCCCCTCTGCTGTGGGATCATGCTCTTGTACACTGTAAGATTTGTCACTTGTATTTGTTTAATAAAACATTGATTGGCCAGTAGCCAGGCAGGAAGTATAGGTGGGGCAACCAGACTAAGAGAATTCTGGGAAGGGGAAAGGCAGAGAGTCAGACCAGCCAGATGCAGAGGAAGCAAGATGAGAATGCCTTACTGAGAAAAGGTACCAAGTCACATGGCTAAACATAGACAAGAATTATTGGTTAAATTAAGCTGTAAGAGCTAGTTAATAATAAGCCTGAGCTAATAAGCCAAACAGTTTGTAATTAATATAAGCCTCTGTGAGTTTCTTTGGGACTGAATGGGTGTGGGACTGGGTGGGACAGAAACTTCTATCTACACCCTTCACTTTGGTACCTGAGTCTTCTCATACTTTGAGTCTCCATCTCGTCAAGTGTTTGGCTGTGGTGTCCAGCCATGGAGAAAAACCTGAGTACCTGTCTATAGACACCTTAAATTAGCAATGCGGACTAAACATTGGCTTACTTCTCATGAGCATACCCTGATATCAGAACTCAGCTAGGGAAAAAATGCTCCCTTCCCAGTGGGGGCAGTTGTGTATTGCTTTGAAGTGACTGGTGGTCAGCAGTCATCCATGATTTACCATACAGACCTGCCTCCCTCTGAGGAGCAGTGCTGCCCCCCAGACTTCTTCTGCCTGGCATGGGCTCTAACCTGTTCCTCTCTGGCTTTTTGCAGCAGTCAGAGACATCTTGCACAGTTAGGTCCTGCCAGTCCTTCCTATCGATGCTTCCTGTGGGCTCAGAGGCTACTTCCTGCCAGCCCTTCCTCTCCACTGTCTCTTATTACAGCTCAGCCTCACCAACTCTTCAATTGTCCCGTGGATGGGCAGCGTGCTCCATCCTGGCTTTGTGAGGGCTTGGAGCCCACAGTACTGTCCCCAAGGGACTCTAGTCAGTGCCTGGGATACCTGGAGATGATCTTTTCCTTGCAACAGGGTCCTCTAGTGAGACTGGGTCCTATGGGACTCCTGGTGGCCCTGGTCAGGGGGTATGGCAGGTCTGTGGCTACTTTCCATAGGCTGCCTGCCCTGCTGTAATGGTAGCAAGGAGCCCAGCATGGCCATGATTGGATGGCTGCATGGAGCCATGCTTGGAGGTCTTCCTGTGACTGCCTGCCTGTTTTCATTGGTGCAACAGCCCGACTGATGGATGGGATAGGTGGGTGCTGCCCAGATTCACAGAGTGCTCATCTTCCTAGAGAAATTAGGAGAGACTGTGCCTTAGGAATAAATCCTGGGCAGGGTGCCTGGCCCTTCCTTCAAAAGCATCTCCTTGAACTCTGGGAAAATGGGCCTCCCCCAGTGTCCATCCAGAGGGTCTGGTGGGAAGGGGCGTAGCCAGCGTCACAGATACATAACTGTGGTGACATTATGAGCTGTTGTCATATGGCTCCAACTCCCTAGGCCTCCCCATGCCAGCCAGCAACCCTCTTCAAGAATGCTCTGAGTCAGAAGGCAGAAGAAAAGGGTTCTTATGCTAAGAGGGATCCCAGGAAATAGAGCCCCAAGAAGTGACTTTGGAGGGTGATGGTAGGGGAGAGCCAGGATGAGGTCTGTCCTGAGGCTCCAACAACCGGTTGTGACACCCAACCCAGCCACATCTGTTCTTGGACACCATTGTCCACTATACTGGCCCAGGATAGGACCAGGCATGGAGTCAGCCCAGAAGGTTTGTTGAGTGAACGGGTGAAGGATTGGCTGGGTATCACTGCAGCTATACACAGAGTGCCTTGGAAGGCTGGGCTGCGTCCTGTTGCTGGCTGCCGTCATGACTCATGTCTGATTAATACTCCTGTACACCAGGGCCCACAACAGAGGCGTGAAGTGTAGTGAGATTGAGACACAGTACGGTCACTGCTACTAAGAGTGCCAAACAATGTTTCAGGACTTGGTTGAGACATGAGTGTTAGAGCCAAATTTTATCCCAATGATCCCTCTCTGTGCCTGTTTGCTGCTGGGTCCTCTGTCTCTTAGAACTGTGAGCTCAATCTTAGGGTTGGGGGACATCTGGGAGTCTGGGAAGGCTGTAATGTTATCTTCTCAGGCTGACTGGGTTCAGTAGTGACCTAGGCCTGAAATATTAAAAAATATACAAAAACCAAGTTGCTCAGCATTCATTCCTTCATTTATTCATGGTTTTGGGAACTGTATTCCTTAGATTTTTCCTGTTTGTCAATTTGACACAAGTTAGAGTCTTCTGAGAAGAGGGAACCTCAACTGAGTAAATGTCCCCACTGGACTGACCTGTAGACAAGGCAATGAGGCATTTTCTTTGTTAATGATTGGTGCAGGAGGACCCAGCTCACTGTAGGCAGTGCCACCTCTGGGCAGGTGGTCCTTGGCTGTGTAAGAAAGCAGGCTGAGCAAGCTGTGGGTAGCAAGGCAGGAAGCAGTGCTCCTCCATGACCTCTGAGTCAGCTCCTGCCTCGAGTTTCCGCCCTGGCTTCCCTTGATGATGGACTGTGAGCTATATACCAAACGAACCCTTTCCTCCCCAAGCTGCCTCTGGTCATGGTGTTTGATCACAGCCTTAGACACCTAACTATACAGGGACTGATCCCAGAGCCTCACGAGTGACAGGCAGGCATCCATCTACTGAAATACTTTCTTCAGTCTGTCTTTGGTAAACCTTTTATTTCAAAATAGGGTCTCGCTAGGTTGGCCATGAACTTGCCGTCTTCCAGCCTCGGCTTCCTGAGTAGTTGGGTTTCCAGACTAGTGCTGCCAGACCTGGCTTCTTAGCGCACATGGGCTGTGGGTATTAGTGGGGGTCAGTGTGCTGCTTCAGCCCCCGCACAGTGAGAGCACTGATTCTTTTCCCATCCTTTCCCTTCAGATAGTGTTCACTCTATGCAACCAGGTTCCACAGCCCAAGGAAATGAGGCTTTGACCCCTGCAGATCTCCCTCACACTAACAGAGTTAAGAAGCCGCCCGGTGGCTCCATAGCCCTTAATCTGTGGCCCTGTCCAGCACCTGGTTCCTCTGTGCTCCTTGTCACGTAGGCAATCTCAGACTAGGTCACTGGGTGAGGAGCTTTCCACCACCCCCGAGAAGACACGAGAGTCCAGTGTTTTTCTTTGTTTTGGAGATTCTGCTTTCCTTTAAACCTTCCCACTTCTATGACAGCTTTCTCGTTTTACATTGAATTATTTCCTTTAAAAATATTTTTATTTGTCCTTTGAAAATTTAATAGGCTTATACGTCTATTGATCACATGTGTCCTCCACTCCCTCCCTCCACCTTCCCCTACCCTGTTTCCCATACGTCTTCCTGTCTTCCTTTTTTCCCTTTAAGTCCAGCTTGTTTGTGGATGTTTGTGGGTGTGAAGTAACTCCCTTGGGGACAACCAAGTGGCCACACCCTTAAAAGAAAGCGACTCATCCTAACTATCTCTGTTTATGAACCCCCTCCCTTTCCAGGTTTTAAAGGGAATCCTCTTTCTCTTTAAGACCCCACCATGCTGTCTCTGGTCTGGTATACTGCCTTTTCTAGGATTCTCCTAGCTCAAGGCCTGATCAAGGCTGCCACGGGCACAACTCTCTTTACACCGCCCTGAAAGAGGACGCTGTTCCTGCTCCTCCCTTTTTTATTTCTAACACAAACTTCTAGCAACCGCTCATCCATTGTTAGGGAGCCTCTGAGAGAGACCTGGGATTCTTGCTTCAGTGTCTGGCCTGATTTCTGAACACAGTGGGAAATCTTGAAGATGAGCCCTGGAGCTACTGCAGGAGGCTTCCCATTTGGGGGTATTGAAGTTCAACAGACAGACCCAGTCACCCTAGTTCAGGGTTGCCCTGTCCCACTGAGGCTGCCCTCCGCTGGGTATGAGTCCAACCTGGGGCCATTAGGTCTTCACAGACCCCACTTATCTTCTTTTCTGGAAGATTCCTAAGGCAGGGCCTGCTTCTTAGGGCTCAACGCAGCGGCCTTTGTAGTCGCATTTGATCATCTCCATTGGGCTGTCCTGGGAGCGTGTGGCCTCCTTTAGCCTTCCACCCTTCACACCTCACTCTGCTCTTGCCCCTTTGAATAGTGACCTCTTACTGTGGAGACCCTAAAGGGTGGGGCTCAGGCCTCTCTGGTCCTGTCCTCCAACCACACCTGAAGGCTGAGTCCTCTCAGAGGCGACAGGCCACAGCTGTCCCAGTGGGGCTGTCTACAAAGGCACTTTGTAGTTTCTGGGAGGGCCCAAGGCCCAGCCACACTATAAACATCCTTCCTCCTCGGCTGAGTTTCCAGGAGAGGCAGAGACTCCATTTCATGGGATGGCTTCCTCGCCTGCGGCCGGCATGTGAAGGTCCATGTCAGGAGACCTGCTCTGGAGCCTGCTCTAGCATGAAGCTCTTGCTATGCAGGGCACACACCCTCTGAAAAGAACCATCTCATCATTTCAACTAATCCAGTTCCTGCAAACGCCACTTCCCTGTGTGTAGCCAGGGGTCTGACGCAGGACAGCTAAGAGGCAAGAGGCCTTGGGCCCAGAAGCCCCCTCCCTGAGCTAGGTCATGTGTGCTGGGCTGCCGCAGCATGGGATGGAGGCGGCCAGTGTTGAGGACAGCTGTGGAACACTGTGGGAAACTGAGGCAGCTTCAGCCACACGCTCCCTGAACCTGGCAGCCACAGAAACTGCTTTTTTTTGCCCTCTCTAATCTTTAAGTATTCCATGGTCTTGCCAAGAATGCTGTAAAACACAGAGGTAATGTGTATAAAAGAACGTAAAGATTAAAATCAAAGTTTCCCTTGCTCCCGTTTCAAAGGGTAGCAAGGATTTTCTGTTTATCTTCTATGTTCTTTTCTGTATCTAGGAAACAAAACATCGTAAAACTCAAATGGCCAGGATTTTCTGTTTATCTCGTGTGTGCGTTCCTTTCTGTATCTAGGAAATAAAGTATCATAACGCCAAAATGTTATTATGTCCTTGGTCAAGATCTCAGCTTTGTTTTAAAATAGTGTTACAGGATAAATATCTCTCCACATACGAACCTGTTATTTTTTTTTAAAGTTTATTTTCATTTATGTGTGTGTCTGTGTCTGTGTATATTGGTCTGTGTGTCTCTGTGTGCCTGTCTGTCTGTGTCATCCGTGTGTGAGTGTCTGTGTATGCTGGTCTGTGTGTCTCTGTGTGCCTGTCTGTGTCGTCCATGTGTGGGTGTTGTCAGAGGTGAGAAGAGAGTGCTGGGTTCACTGCAATTGGAGTTACAGACAGTTGTGAGTTACTCCATGTGAGCTGCAGGTTGTCCTGGGACACTGCACCCTGGAGTCCTTGTGTGTCGCAGCCAGGGCTGATGGGGACTGGGGATTCCATTCCTCATCTTTGACAATATTGTTTCCTGTCTGAAAATTTTGTAAGTTTACTAATGGTTTACTGGACCTCGCTCTTCCGTCCTGATCTCCGTTGTCATTTGTGGTCACACCATTGGTCAACAGCCATTTCCCTTGGGCATGCATTTGTGCCTCTCATGAGTTAGAGGAGGGAGTCTCACACCAGACCCCTCCACTTTGTCTTAGGCCTCTACCTTGCCTCTCTGGAGGGCAGTCTTCAGCCTGCAAAGTTTCCTCTAGAAGATTCCAGCAGGTCTAGAATATTCTGCCTTGAGCGAGGCTGTGTGGGCTCCAGGTGCTCAGCATCTTCAAGATTTCCAGGGTAACAAGCTTGGGGATAGACTCAGAGCCTCCCTAGTCCCCTCTGTGGTCCGGGTGGGCATGGGTGGCCCTGTGGCCCTAGACGACTTGTCCTCGATGTTGTATGGGATAAAACTGGGTCCTCACCCCTGGATGCTCCAAGGAATTAATGATTCAGGACTCACCCTGGCACTAGGGAGCTTCAGGGCTTCCCTTGGGGGCTCCTCAGACCCTGGTAATGGAAGCAAGATGGTACCAGATGGTCCCCTTCTGCTGATCCAGTGCCATTAAACCAAGAGGCAGGAATTCTTTCCTGACTCAGGTCCCCAGGTCCCCAGGTCCCCAGGTCCACTCTTCCTCCTGGGACCCAGGGCTGAATGAGTTCAGCATAATAGCAACAAGGAGCTCACAGGACACTGCCAGCTACAAATGTCAGATCTCTCTCTCTCTCTCTCACACACACACACACACACACACACACACACACACACACACACACACATACGGTGCGCTAACATCACATCACTCTCCAACAAGAGGTCTGTTGGTGGCCAGGAGCTGCAGCGTTCATGGAGTCCAGTTATTCTAACAAAGGTCTAGGGAGCATCTAAGTTCTGCACTTTCTCAACACAGTGGGATTTCTTTCTTTCCTTTTCCCTGTTGAACATGTTGTCTCATGGCTGCAAGGTACTGTCTGTCTTAGTGTTCCATTGCTGCGAAGAGACACCATGACCATGACAGCTCTTATAAAAGTAAGCATTTAATTGCGGCTGGCTTACAGTTCAGAGGTTCAGCCCATTATCATATGCCGGGAAGCGTGATGGTGGGCAGGCAGACATGGTGCTGGAGAGGAGCTGAGAGTTTACACCCAGATCCATAGGGAGCAGGAAGGAAGACCCTGGGTTTGGCTTAGGCTTTTGAGACCTCAGATCCTACTCCCAGTGACATACTTCCTCCAGCAAGGTCACATCTCCTAACCCTTTCAACAGTGCCACTCCCTGCCACTCCCAGAGCATTCAAATGCATGAATCTGTGGGGCCATTCCTTTTCAAACCACCACATGGTCACAACACCGGACCAGGCATTTGTGTGCATGGTAGAAACCCTCAGGAGAAAAGACCACTCATGAAACTCTTGGGTATGCTTCCCTGTTTAGGAATCCTTCATAAAGAGGAGTCATGGCCACCACAGCTCAAGGGAGGACCCAGGCTTTCTTGCTGCTAACGAGGGAGGCAGGCTGGTTCCCAACAGCCAGTGGCTTGACCTGAGCAGCTGACCCTGAGCTGCACTCTGCGTACCTGCATGCCTACTCTCTTAAGGCTGGATAAGTAGGCCACTTGTCATTTTTGTTGTCAACATTTTAATGAGCTGTGTTTGTGATCTTTCCCCAGGTTTATGATTATTTCCTCGTCATAAATTCCTGCAAATGGAATTAGGAGGTCAACCAATTCTGCTGTTTAAGGCTCCTCTTGTGTAGCTGTGGCCGTCCTAATTCCAGCTACAGATTTGTGGCTCCTCAGGTCCTTCCCAGAATCCTCCTCTAGCCATCTTTAGCACAGTGTCTTCCAGGTTCGGCTGTGTTACCCCGAGGCAATGCCTGTCACCCACGTACACCCCACAAAGGGGGCAGTTTCTTTACCTCTAGAGTGAGCAGCAGCTCAGCCAGAATTGCTCAAAGGTGTCAGATACAATTGTCCATCAATGCAAGTGGCTTGTTGAGTTGTTTCGCAGTTTGCACAAGTGGGCAGCCTGTGGGCGAAACTTTCCTCTTCACCCACCTTGCTGAACAACTTGGCCAAATCTGTCAGTGATGGAATTGAGGTGTCCATTCAAGCTATGGGTCACTCCTGAAGTCACCATCCCATGATTTTGATCCAGTTACTCTGGAGAAGGAAGAGAGGGGCTCCCCTACCATGCCTTGACTGATTTTGGGGTCTGCAGAAAAGGGCATGGTTTGGAGTTTGAGGTTTTTCCCTCCTGTGTACCAGCTGGACTCTCCAGATGGAATTCTGACCAAAGAGATCTCTTCTTTTAAGCTTCCTCCAGGGAAGCACAGAAGGTGGGGAAATTCAATTAGCACCCAGGAAAGGGGCAGCTGAATCCCTGGTGGAGCTGTGGTCAACCCCAAGCTTTTCTTCTATGGCTTAGGCAATTGCTGTAAAGGACAATGTGTTTGTTGCTGGACTCCATAGTTTGCTCCATTAGATGGTGTCCTAGAAGCATTAACTGCCAACCTGACACAGCCTAGAGAAATCTAGCAAAAGAAAGAATAAAAGAATCTTAATTGAGTGAGTGTCTTCAACAGGCTGGTCTGTGGGCGCGTCTGAAGGGGATTGTCTCCACTGTGGGCAGTGCCATTCTCTGGGTGGGTAGCCATGAGATGTATAAAGAACCAGCTGGGCATGAGCTGGTGTGAACCTGTGAGTGTGACCAGTAAGCTGAGCTCCTCCATGGTTAAGTTGCTGCCCTGACTATCCTCAATGATGGGCTATGACCTGGAAGTATACGGTGAAATAAACCCTTTCTTCCCTAAGCGGGTTTTGGTCAGAGTGCTTTCTCACAGCAATGGAATAAAATTGAAGCAGAGAGAGGGTGGCAGCCGAGAGAGAAGGAAGGGTCCCTTCTGCCCCAGAAGTGAGGTTTCTCATTTTTGGGGAGACTGCTTTCTTCACCAGACAAGCTGGAAAGACCCAAAAATCCAAATTTGGAAGAAGATCTGTCCTCATGTAGCGTGTTAGTGCCCAGTTAGGGAGGTGGACCCTTCCAGGAGTCAGGGTGTGTAAACAGAGACTGCTCATTTGTTTCCCAGCCCCTCAGACCTGAATAATCATAGAAACTATATTGATTATAACACTGCTTGGCCAATAGCTTAGGCATATTTCTAGCTAGCTCTTACATGTTAAATTATCTAATTTCTATTAATCTGTGTGTCACCATGAGGCCTACCAGTAAGTTCTGGCATCTGTCTCCTTCAGCAGCTACATGGCATCTCCTTGACTCTGCCTACTCTCTATATCTCTTCCAGCCTGGCTATGTTCTGTCCTGCCATAGACCAAGGAAGCTTTATTTGTCAACCAATAAATATACAGAAGGACACCTCACATCATCTCTCCTTTTCTGTCTAATTAAAAAGGAATATTTTAACTTTAACATAGTAAAATTACATATACAAAACAGTTATCAAGCAAGAATTATAGTTACAATATTTAGTCCTTTTACATTTGACAAATTAAGGAAAATACTATATATCTATCCTATCTTTGTGAGTCTAAAGTTTTATATCAAAACTAAGGATAAGTATTATCATTGTAAGCAACTTCCAAAACTCTAGAATTGACAGAGATATCTTGATGCCTGGACAGTCACCTAAAGTTCTTCTGTAATGTTGGGGCATCCATATTGAGCCTGCAGGTCCATACTATCCAACAGAGTTTTCCATGAAGCAGGAAATTTGAAGATCTGTTATAAGCTTGTAATGTTCATTAGTTGTTTTCTTCTGTGTCCTACAGAATATCTGGCAGTTTCTTCTGTGAAGTAGGAACCCTGAAGGACCATCCATCCTTTAGAAAGTTCAACAGTCACTTTTCTGTGGGTCCTGCATACCCAGTTCATACAGCATAACATCAAGCAGTGCAGGCAAGAACAGTTTCTTGTCCACATGGCTAGCCTTGTCTCAAATTCTATAACAAGTTTCTTTGATGCCCATCAACCTCTCTGAAGTAATTAAAGCAGATATGTCTCACTATCGAGAAAAGCCTAAATTCTTAAAATATTTTAAATGCCATATTCTGTAGGTCTTTGAAAGGCTGGAAGAATGCTTATACATTTGAAACATATTTCTGTACATCTAGAAAACCTAACTAACATGACCATAAGTTTGACTATTATAAATGACTATCTATTAATCTGTAATTTTAATTATACATAACATTTTTAAGTGAGCTACACAAACACATAATACCTTAAACAAGAGGAGAAATATACATATAACAAAATTAACCTTAAATTTGTGTTGATAAACCAAAGTCCATACCAATATATTCATTTCTATATCATATCCCCCTTTCAATGAAAACAAACATTTATAAACAATCATTTTGGGAATTTGAGCATTGTTTTCTTCAAACCGTTTCCTGCTGTTTGTTGAGCTAAATATTTTTAGGGTACAAGGAGACCTTTCAGGGGGGTCTTGTTCCATAAAACCACATTAACCTGGAAAGAATCAACAGGTTCTCATCTTCCGTGGAAATAAAGGCAGAGCCTCTTTTCCAAAGTAACAAACCCTTAGACTCAAATTTTGAAATCAAGATCCCTTTAAAATATATATGTTGGTTTAGCTTAGCATCCTGTACAATGAAATGTCTCTTGCTGTAGTTGTAGTGTTCATTCACAGTCTGTTGTAGGAGGCTGCTTGTTCATTTCCTGGCTGCCCAGATTCCCAAAATAACCACACAGAAACTATATTATTTGCAATCCTGTTTGGCCAATAGTTTAAGTGTATTTCTAGCTAGCTCTTACACTTAGAATTAACCCAGTTCCATTATTTTATATTTTACCATGATAAATATAACCTTGTGGCCTACCGGCAAGGTTCCAACAGACAGCTTGTGTCTTTCTCCTCTATTGTCTCCATGGCTTCTCCCTGACTCTGCCTCCTTTCTCCCAGCATTCAGTTTAGTTTTTCCCACCTAGCTCTTCTTTACCCTATAACAGGCCCAAAACAGCTTCTTTATTAACCAATGGTATTCACAGAATACAGAAAGGAATCCCACATCAGCAATCTAAAAATTCAAAGAAAGCACAATAATATACATAATTCAGACTCTCTCTGTATTTTTCATCTTTATGTGGCTTATTTGTTTTTACTCTACTACGTTTTAATATTCATTTTTATTATCTTTACAACTTTAATCTATGACTGTCTGTACTATTTCCTCTCTCTCTCTCTCTCTTAAGCCCATGTACATTTATCCAACACTGTGACCCATTTAGAGTCCTTTTCTTGGTCTGAATCTGTCTTTATAGCATATCTGTAATCATTTTCTGACCAGGAGCACTTCTTAAAATGCTAAGCAGCATGGCTAGGACTAAGGCTGTGTTGCCTTTTGGCTTTGCCCATTCCAACGTGGCAGAGGTATGTACATTGCCAACTCTGTGAGCCATGCTCACCACCTCAGCTCCAGGGACACAGCAGGTCTATGTCATCATTAAGCAACTTGTAGCACTCTGCTCACAAACCCCATTCAAGTGCTTGGCCTCCTGAAAGAGCCAGAGCTGTTAGCGTTGCCAACACGAACCAGGAAGCCAAAAGAACCATGCAGTTTTTGCAGCTACTGCTGAGTCAGGAAACCTTTTCCTAAAGAAGCCACACCTCTCTTCCCTGCCAGCAAACAAAGCCTAGCTGAAAATATGCGGCTACTAAGAAGCTCCAATTGACTCCTGTTTTTGTGGGTCTAAAAGTGCTTTTTATTTTAAACCTTTTTTAGGTCTTATGTGGATCCATACCCCAGGTGGTAGATGACATTTTGTAAACAGAGACTGCTCTTTGTTTCCCAACCATCCAGACCTGAATAATCGCACAGAAACTATATTCATTACAACACTGCTTGGCCAATAGCTTAGGCCTATTTCTAGTTAGCTCTTACATCTTAAATTAACCCATTTCTATTAATCTGTGTATCACCATAAGGGTGTGGCCTACTGGTAGGTGTCTTTCTCCTTCAGCAGCTACATGGTTTCTCCTTGACTCTATCTACTCTCTATATCTCTTCCAGCCTGGCTATAGTCTGTCCTGCCATAGGCCAAGGCAGCTTTAGTCATTAACCAATAAAAGCAACACATATACAGAAGGACATCCCACAACAGGGGTGTGGTTTCTAGATATCTGGAAAACACCCTTCACTGGGTAGGAGCAGAAGATTGTGGGGATTGTCAGGGAGTTAGTTGCTGGCCCATGGCTCTTCCATCTGGTGTGGGGAGGATACTATCATTGCCACTTCCATGAGTGTTCTGTCTTCTTATTGGGATCTAGAAAGCACATGGCTGCTCTCACCTCTGATCTTTATATGCATGTGTCCAGTTTCATGATGGAATTCTCAATTAAAATAAGATAGTTTCACTCCCATTCTCTCAACTCACATAAGATTGCTCTACTCCTGTTTTGGAGATGTGGCCTGAAAAGCCCTCATGGCTCTGACTCTCTCTCTCTCTCTTTCTTTCTCTCTCTCTTCCCCTCTCCTTTTGTATCTATTATGAGCAGGCCTCTATTTGAGTTGATAAAAGAAACAATAGATAATAGTCCAGGTCTAAGCTAGAAGTCACCAGAGTGGGAGCCAGAGCTCATTTCCTGGTGATGCTAAGCCATCTAATCTATCACCCAGGTAGGGAGCAAGTCCTGAGTGAATATGTGTCATTGACACAAGGACAGCCACATCATGGATCCCAATGTCCTAGATCCATAGGAAATGGCAAAGCTTTCCCTGACTCATGTGCAGACACTGGCAGTGTGTGCAGGAAATGTCCTCTGTAGCTTTCTCATAGCCTTCCTCCCAGTTTAGGGTTGAAGTCTGCTCCTCTGCCAAGAACACTTCTACTTAGATTACCTAATCCCACCTCCTTGTTCAGCTGTATGCAATGAACCCACCTCCCTGCACTGAGCTCCTGGGGTGGGGCTGATGCTCCATCAGAGCTGCACAAACCACCAAATCTCAGCTTTTCCACATCCATGTGTCTGTGTGTCTGTGCTGTCTTTAGCATCTGTCCTTTTCTTTCTTCATCCCCTCCCTGCCCCAGTCAGGGACCCAAGCCGTGCAAGGGTGTGGCAATACAGTTCCAATGTTCACTGTCTTTGGCAATTTACACCTTTGTAGACTTGTTTTCCTTACTTATAAAGTAATCATCAAATAGACCCTTTGGGAATCCCCCTATCCAGTAGGAAATGGCAGAGCAAATTATTTTATTCTCTTTGCAACTGAAGACATCTTTATTGTACTCTTTCTTGTATATGATAGTTTACCTGGGTATAAAATTCTCGTCTAACAATTATTTTCCCTTCACATTTTCAAAATCTTTAAAAAAAGTGTTTAAGAATTATTATTTTTAATATGCGCATCTGCATTCTTAACCACTGAGTCATTTCTCTAGCCCCAAGCTTCTAATTTTAAAATTTTTTGATGGTGAATAGTCTGCTGTAATCTGATTATATGGTTTCTTGTAGACTTTATTCCTTTCAGATGTTTTTCAGTCTCACTGCTCTGTGTTTAAATGCAAACTTAATTTTCTTTATTCTGGGGACTAGAGAGTTCACAACCACCTATAACTTAGTTCCAGGAGATTTGGTGACCACTTCTGGACTCTGTGTGTATGTATACTCATGTGTATATATCCAGACACACATACACCTACCTAATTAAAAAGAAAAAACATTTTAAAATATTATTTATTCTGTTCAGAAATTAGGGTGAAATTTTCATCTTTCTTTAGGTCTGGATACTTAGCTGTTCTTTTCTCCAACTCTGTCTTCCTGTGTTCTCTCATTCTGAAACCTCTGTTATTGCATTTGAATCTGAGGGTATATACTTCATCTGCCTTATGCTATTATTATGCCTGTGAAAGTGGGTTGCATCTGACGACTGATGCTCACTACATAGCTTTCAGCTAGGCAGCACTGTGAACTAATTTTTATTACCTGTGCCCTGTGCACACACACACCATGGTGTTTAGTCTGGTGGCAGATTGCATGACCTCAAAGGTCAAACTGCAGCCTATGACATATTTACATACTGTGTGTGTGTGTGTGTGTGTGTGTGTGTGTGCCATTGCACATCTGTGGAGGTCATAGGACCGGCAGGAGTCAGTTCTCTTCTACCGTGTGGATCCCAAATATCTGATTCATGTTTTCAGGCTTGGAGGAGAGTGCTTCCGCCAGCTAAGCCTTCTCGCCAGCTCTATTCCATTCCTACAAAGCTGTTTCACAGCACTGGGAGATGACTCCATAGTTAAGAGTATTGGCTGCTTTTGCAGAGGACTGGGATTTGAGTCCTAGCACCCACTTGGCCTCTCACGTCACAAGTAATTCCAGCTCCCAGAGGATCTGCTGCCCCCTACTGTCTTCCGAGGGCACTGCATGCATGAGGTGCATATACACGAGAGCAGCTGAACACTCAAACACATAAAATAGAAATAGAAAATGGCTTATAAAAGCCATTTACCTGCACTTAGGATATATGCTCCAAATCGCAAGCATCACGTGTGGGTTTAGCTGTGACAAGAGTTGTCTTCCTGTGGTTTAAAGGTGTCCGTTTCACTTCCAGCCAATGCTGTCTCAGATTTGGCGCACCCCAGTGAGTGTGTTTTGAAGTTCCGTTACTAGCTGTTTGCCTCTTCACCCCCACCCCCATAGTCTTTGTCTCTTTCAAGTTTATCACCACAGTGACCGCCATAGATGTGGTTTTACCATCTGGTTTCTTTGCCATTGGGGCACTGACCTTATCTTTACAGACTCACCTGTCTTTCCTGTTGCCTCTGCCAGCCCAGAGACCAGACAGAGGGAGATGCTGTAAGCTTGCTGGGGATAGTACTGCAATGGGGATAGGCGAGTCTTTGTGAACGGTGTGTTATGTAGGGAGATGGAGGCAAGGGGGTTTGAAAAGAGGCCCTCCCCTGTAATACGGTGATACAGTAAATCCTTCTCCACAAAGGTTATAGCAACGGCAGATATCTTGACAACAGTACTTTTGGAGTGAGCAGGGGTTAGAGTAGGGGGCAGCCTTTGTGCAAGCATGGGGTTCTGGCTGAGTCCCTTGTGATCATTGTGTGGTTCTTTTCTTCACATTTCCCAGCTTTGATACGAGCAACTTGGTCTTTGAAAACTTTCACATCCATCTCTCCCGAGGGAACAGGCCTGGCTGGATTTTTGTCTGTTTTGTTCATGTTTAGCGCCCAGCAGGACCCCGGGCATCCTGCACTCAGCAGGTGTTCGATAATGGTCTGCGGTAGGTTGATTGAGCTGTAACAGGGCTATCCAGAAGGACTGAACCAATTTCCCTTTTTTTTCAGCGCATTTATTGTTTTTAATGACTGTATTTTCATTTTCAGAATGTTAATAGATCGTTTTTCATCTGCTACGCCCACTCTTGGTTTATTTGTGTAGCATTTCAATGCTCGTGTCTCAGTCCCGATTTTGGGAAGGAAGTGGCTGAGGTGTTTGGTCTTTGCTAATTACCGCATCTTTGTGCGGCCACTCTTGAGTAGCCGTGGTCCACACTGAAGGATGCAGTCCCTCCATCTGGATCTTGTTGGGGTTTTCCTTGGCAGCTGACCTGGCTGTGCTTTGGGTTTGCTAACAAGCTGAGTCAGCCAGCAGTCATGGCTTTCATGGCTGTTATCCTAATACCCCACAAAGCACCTTGAGAGGGGATTTGTTCCCATGCATGGTTTGCGGGGATGCGGTCCATCATGGTGCAGCAGGCGCAGCAGCAAGAAGTGGGACCCTGGCAGCCAGAGCTTGAGCCTGGGACTCCTTACGTCCTCCCGTCCTTACGTCCTCCCGTCCTCCCGTCTCAGAGGACCTGGAAGCAAAGAGAGGAATGTGTGAATGGTTGGATAGAATATTCCCCGCAGGCTCTGTCTGGAGCCTGATCTCCAGGGATAGAGCCTCTGGAGGGGGAGTGAATCGCTGGAGGCAGTGCTGAGGTTTACTGCTTGGCCTTCCTTCCCATCCACTCTTCGGTCACTGTGGCTTCCGGGGTGGGGACATTGTTGGTTTCCAAGACTCCCTGCGCCTTGTGATCCCTGGAAAGGCTTGGCTATTGTTCGATTGGTTGTCAAAGTCTAGATTTGACTATCTTCTGTTCTTACTATGTGTGGTGTGTGTGCGTGCGTGGTGTGTACATGTGTGATATGTATGTGTGGTGTGTGGTGTATGTGTCTGTGTGCCTGTGTATGTGTGTGAGTGTGTATGTGTGTTGTGTTGTGATGTGTGTGTGTGTATACACACATGTGTGTCAAGGCCAGAGGGTGAGGTCGGCTGTGTTCCTCAGTCCACCTTACTTTTGGAGACAGGGTTTCCCTGAGCCTGGAGGTCTCCTACTTCCCGTTAGCCAGTGAACCCCAGCGGTCCTCTTGTCTGCCTCCCCCACACTGGATCACAGGTACACATCACGACACCCTGCTTATATGTAGGTGCTGGGGACGGAGACTCAGGTCCACAGCAAGTACTCCATAGACTTAGCTATCTCCTCAGTCCTAAGCAGAGACTTCCTTTTGGAAACCATTTTTCTTTTATTGAAAATAGTTTTTTAAATACAATATATGTTCTGGTTATGGCTTCTCCTCTCTACTTTTCCCATTTCTCCCCTTTTCTCCTCCCGTCCAGATCCACCTCATTTCTGTTTCTTATTAGAAAACAAACAAGCTTCTAAGGGACTATATTATACTATAATAAAACATGAACGAACAAATCAGAATGGGACCGAATGTACAGAAGGAAAAGAGTCCAAGAAAAGACGTGAGAAACAGACATACAAACAAGTTTGCACATTCAGGAATCCCATAAAAACACAAGACCAAGAAGCTATAAAATAGATGTGCAAACTGTAGGATTAAAAAAATAACAATAAAATCAAAGTTGAAAGCAATTCCTGACACATTGTGAGATACAGAACCTTCAAAGATGCTGCTCCAAACATGTCGGAGAAGAGCCCTGTAGATCTGACTGCTGCCTGCGCCACCGCAGAGCCAGGGGTCTTCTCACTCTGAATCTGTTTCTCACGCTCCTCTGAGGACTCTGGGAAACGGGAGCTGTGAAGTCACTGTCCCATTCTCAGGGATCACTTGGGAGGCTCTGTCCTAGATAGCGGGGTTCTTAGCTTTGAGCTGAGGCAGTTCTGAGTTCAAATCCACACTCAGTTTTTTTTTTTTTTTTCTGAGTGACCTTACAGTAAACCTCGTGCTCCAGTTTGGTCACCATCCGTGTGTGCAGACATCACATGGCAGGCTGTGTGTCTCAAGTCTTTCAGAGGGATGGGGTGTCTGGCCGCCTTCTCCAGGCCACCCTAGCTGTTGTCAGTAGCCTTGAACCCTCAGGACACTGTGATCGCTTCGAGGGAGAGGCACTGCGCACCAAGTGAAGCTGCTTCTTTTAATGAACGGGCACGTGTTAAAACGGTTCTTAGGGGAGGAGGTCAACGTGAACTGTGGCTCCAATAGCATGGTTGTATTCAGAGATGAATCTGAGCCCCGGGCGGGGGTGGTGTGAGCACAAGGAGAACCCAGTCTAGTCCTGTAGCCCTAAGGGGAAACTGGAAGCCAGTAATGAGAGCCAGTAGGGCGGGGCCTGACCTGGGAGACACCAGAGATGTGGACCTGGGCGATTTCTGCCTTTCTCAGCTGCAGCCTGTCACATCCCCGAGATGGATCGTCCAGACAGTCACTCTCGCAGTGCCGTCGTTTTTAATGAAAATGAAGTGCTTGGCAGTACTAAACAGAAGCTTTGCTGACATGTTTAACTGTCGCGCTGGGAGCAGAAAAACCACTTTTGAAAGCAAGCGAAACTTGAGAAAGTCGAACAGGCTCCTTTTAACGACCTGGGACCCATTAACATGAAGGGAACGCGTGTTTTCAAGCCGCTGTCCCTCCCTTTCTGGCATCTCAAAGGGATGGCATGCATCGGAGATTACACAGTCAGCTTTTTAACCCAGACTTCCTCTTGACAGTCTTCTGGGTGTTTTGCTGAGCTGCCTTGGAGCCGTCTGCCCTGTGAGGCGACTGCCTGAGATAGAAAACGCAGCTGCCACCTTTGCCCCCCACCCCAGTCCCCCTCCCTGCCCTGCCTGGCTGCCCTCTAAGTGGATCTTTCCTTTGCTCTGGACTCCAAATCCAACAGTGAGAGGCAGGCTGGTGGAGAGCAGCCCTTTGGTTAACTGATGGCGCAGAATGAGTCAGGAGTCAAACATTCTCTTTTCACACCAACAATATGGGTAATTGCGAGGGATTCTGTCAGCTTAATAAAATGGGCCTTCTCAGTGCAGACAGGACTGATTAATCCACTAAAGGAAAACTTCTGGAAGGAATCTTCAATCCAAGGTCTTTACTACCCTAGAAAATTTTCCTAAAGTAAGCCTGAATTAATGAGGTTTATTGTATTCAAACCCAGAAGCTTAAATCGCTATGCCTTTCTCTTTGTCTTCCTTAAATCTCCCAGAATGAAGAGGTTTTGAGGAAAATAAAGAAAGAAAAGTTCTCTTGAGAAGTTACTGAGAAGGGAGCATCATCTACCCGTGAATGCTGTGCGCTCAGAACGTTCTGGAAGGAAGCCTGCTGGAGGGCATCTGAGTCTGGTAGACTGTTAAGGGGTGGGTGGTAACTGTCCCCTTTTGCTGAAGCCATAAGCCCAGGACCTCCCTGTGGGGACCATTTGGAGAGAGGGAGAGTGTATTCATAGCTTTTCTGTGCCTGTAATAAAACATCATGGCTGGATTAGTCAGGGTTCTCTAGAGGAACAGAACTTACAGAATGGATCTTTCTCTATCCATGGAAAGGGGTTTACTGGAATGGCTTACAGACTACAGTCCGGCTAATACAGTGGCAGGCTGTGAGCAGATAGCCCAAGAATCTGCTCAGACAAGACTGGATGTCCCAGCTGGTCTTCCGTATACGCTGGGATCCTGAAGAAGCAGGCTTCAATGCCAGTGAAGGAATGGACATTGCTAGCAAGGTGCGGGCAAGCAGACAAAGAGCCAAAGCTTCCTTCTTCCACATCATTATACAGGCTTCCAGCAGAAGGTGTGGCCCCAATTACAGGTGTGTCTTCCGGCCTCAAGAACTGAATTAAAGGTGTATGTTTTCCTACCTTAAAAGTCTGGGCTAGAAGTGAATTCACCCACTTCAAACCGAGCAAAGAATCGCTCACAGGTGTGCCCTACATTTCGGGGTTTGTAGTTCACTCCAGATGTAGTCAAGCTGACAACCAAGAATAGCCATTACAACAACCAAGGCAACTTAAGGAAGAAAGTTCATTTGGGGTCACAGTTAGGTAAGCCATACACTCCCAAAGGGGTTCTGTCCTCAACTTCAGTTCTGGATCGGAAGTGGCAAAGGTTGCTGTGGGGTTCCTGGACCCAGAGGGAGCCAGCCACTGAGTCTCAGAGGTGAGCCACAGGCCACCTACTAATTTCTTTTATCGTAATCTGCCTGTCTATGGGCTGAGGCAGTGTCTGAGGGCTCCACAGAGAAGGTCACACAGTGGGCACAGGGCTGAGGGCACCTAGCTAAGTCAGCTAAAGTGATTACTAACATTCTGACAGGTGTCAGACAGCAGAGTGCTGGGGTCAGGGTGGAGTGACTTCAGACTGTGCCATCACACCCTTTGTTTGGAAGGGCTAGTAATGTACGGGAGGAAGCTTGGGGTAGGTGGATGGTTTTCTCTGATCCGTAGTCTCTAGACATTTTGCTTTGCGGGTTGGGAAGATATGTAGACTTGAAAATGAGTTAAAAACCTCACAGGCTTGCCAGGGGTGTTTGCAAGTTGGTTTACAATGGGGAACAGTGGGGGGCAGTGGAGGTTTCAAACAGGCCTCTTTGAACACACTTAAGGGATTCTAGCAGGAAACTCTTGGTTCTGGTTTCCCCAACTTGGCTCATCTGGCAGAGCTGCTCCCAAGGGTCCTTCCATGCCCCATTGTCTTTCTTGGGAAGGTCCTTCTATGCTTGACCTCCAGGAGACGGCGCCACCACCTGGCATCGGGCTTTGTCCCCTGCAATGTCTAAATGACCTGGGCCACCCAAGTACTTTGAGGCCCTGAAACCCAGGGAAGACTGTGCTGAGCTTTGCTATGAGGGTGGTGTAGACCATCTGAGCTGGCCCCTTCCTGAATGTGCATCCTTCCGTGAACAGTAGGTTTCTATGCCCAGGGTGCAGCAATTGTCAGCAGGCTAGCTGCTCTGCTAGAGAGGCATGGCCTCCTCCATTGAGCTGACTGTGCTAAGCATACCGGGCCTCTCTTCGTGGTCCCCCTTTGCTAAGGCTTGTTTGCATCCCCCTGTCATTTTCCATCAGACACACAGGGCAGGGTCCCAGTCCTGCTGCCATTCAGGTGCCCGATGGCTGCCTTAGGAGTCAGCAGGATGGAAGTTTAATTCTGCACTTAGGATGCATTAGTGCCTGGGACATTCAGTTTTGCCTGTTTCCTTACAATGGGCTTGGGAGAGACTTCAGGACCACAAAATCACAGGAGGCCTCAGGGTCTACAGGCTCAAAGCAACCACAGTGTACAAATGCTGCCCAGATGCCTGCACGTTAGGAGATCAGTTTCCCCTTTGTTACAATGACATTAGAACGTGTAGATCCCCAACAAGAGAGGGCAAGTGTGTCACCCAATGTCAGGTATGGTACAAAGTCCCACACATTCTGCTTCCCCAGCTGAGAGAGTGACAAGGCCACCCACCTTCTACATTGACCCCAAAGTGGGATCCTGGCAATAAGCCTCCTGGACATGAAGATGCATGCCTGGCCAGTTTGTTCTTTCATTGCTGATGGGCACCAGTAGTCCCCGTGGAGAATAGCGTGTCAACAGGGCAGGACGGCTATGTATTATTGCAGAGTCCTTGCCTCATTAGTTAATGACAGGAAGCACTTCCGAAAGGAATGAGATCAATGGCCCCATGCCAGAGGTTCTTTGCACCCTAAGTGTAAATATCACAAATAAACAGCGGCTGCCTTCTAACCATCGGCTCTGGTGGGTTAACCTCTCTGTAGGGTGCAGGATGTGAGGTGCAGCCACCCCATCATGCTCTTCAACTCTGGGCTTCCAGAGAGAAGCGGCAGAGAGGCCGGAAGCAGAGGGGTTAAAGCGATATTATACCAATGCAGGGAAGAGATGATTTAATGAGGGCTTTTTCTTCTTTAGTTGCAACCCGTCTCTGTGAAGAGAGCAGAGTTACTGTCAGGGCTGTTCTCCCGGCCCCTTGAATTAGGAAGCAGGGTGCCGCACATGTCCGGAAAGGAGAGTGACATTGCAGGGGCTCTCTAGGTACCTGAGTGCCTTGCCTGCCATCTCCACTAAGTCGCAGGTCTGGGGTTCAGCATCTCTAGTGGTCCTCTTAGCAATGAGGGAGAGGAAGACAGCTCCCTGACACTGGGCATGCGACAGTGACAATTCCTTACGCTAGCAGTCTCTGTCTCCCAGAAGGGACGAGGTTGTTCCCCTGCCCCATCCTTTCTGCCCCAGTCTGGCCACTTGCAAGGCTTCTGGAAGAAACAGTGTCCCCGAATATGGTTTTGACACCCTGCAAGTCCCAAGGAAGCAAGGGACACCATGCCTTGTCTGACTTTGTTCTTCCTGGCTTGTACCTACAGTAAGTCCCTTTGCTCTGAATGAAGCCTGGCCCAAAACTTTCTTCCAGGGTAGTGACAGGAACAAATGGTGAAGTCCTATGGACGAGCCATTACCAGGTCCTTGGCAAAGAGGAACAAAGTCCAGAGTCAGAGTGCAGTGATGCAGGACCTGAGGACTCAGTGTGGCCCTAGATCTTTGGAAGGAAGTGGGCTCTCACCCAAGACCCCAGCCTAGTGTCTGCTGAGGACACCGCACTGTCCTCTGAGACCCACCTTGAGGACAGTGCAGGCTGCCTTCTAAGTGGCCAAACTATTATTAGAACTCAGCAATAGTACGAAGCACTCTATTTGGCAAATTTAATCTTCCTGGGCCTATTATCAACATCCCATCACATTGAGAATCGTTCACGACAAAACGCAAATTATAATTGGGTTACCGTCGTAACATCTTAAGCAATAATAAATTGGTCCTCATTTAATAACCCACTTTAAGAGTGGAAACGGTTATGCTAATAGATGATAAAATATCTGGGTCTGTGTACACACAACACCCTGGAAATACATTAAAAATTAATTATAGTAAAATCGATATGATTAGAAGCACAAGTCCTTTCTGCAGAGGCCGTAAATGTGCTTAAGATGTTACGGGAAAGGAAAAAAAAAAAAAGGAAGTGCCTTGTGATTAAAGGGTTGGGCAACGGTGATGGAAAACTTTTAATAACTGCTTTCCCCGCGGGCAGTTTAGATGACAGATCTTAGAACCTCATTCTCTCTCAGATGTGGTCTTGGCAGGTGATTGCTGCCTCATTGACTGTTCTGGAGGCCTTGAACTTGGCCTACAGAGGCTCGCCAGCCCAGCCCCTGGCCTCACGAGGTTCAGCATCCCCAGGCCTGGCTGTGCAATAGTACCTCTGTCTCATCGCATCTCCAGTTAGGAGGGGTGGGTTTTTGTGAAGAAATAAGTCCCTATCCTAGTTTGAGGATCAGCCCCCCACCCCATCCTGCAATAAGAACACTGAAGACTTGGGATAGGGAAAGTGGGGTCGTTCATTTAATGATTTTGAAAAGCTGAGCATCAGCCCAGAATAGTGGGCCAGGTGGCTGAGCGTAGAGAATGATAAACCAGGTTTGAGGTCCCTCTCCTCATTGGCTGAGTCATCAGGAAGGCACAAGCTTACGCAGCCATCTAGAGTACACCTTCCCATCGAATGCGTACGTCCGTCTCTTTGAAACAAAAGCTCTTGCTTGCATGGGTTCCTCTCTGGGTTTTATGCCCTGTTTGCTTGAAAGCTTCGAGGCACGGCCTTGTCAAATGTGCCGGTCCTTAAGCCAGCTTGGCTGTTGTAGCAATTTTCCATGTTAAACTTCTGGTTTGTGTCAGGGGGCAGGTAGACTAGCAGAGTTTGGGTGGCTGTAGACAACTGTCTTAGTTTGCCTTTTATTGCATTGATAAACATCGTGACCCAAAGCAACTTGTGAAGGAAAGGGTTCATTTGGCTTGCTCACCCTGGTCGCAGTCCATCACTGAGTGGAGGAACTCATGCAGCAGCAGAGTCAGGGCCCACAGAAGAAGGATTCTTATGGCTTGCTCCCCATGGCTTGCTCTTCGTGCTTTCTAGCATAATCTAGGACCACCTGTCCAGGGATGTGATCACTCACATCCATCAACGATTAAGAAAACGTCCCACAGACATGACCACCGGTCAATCTGACAGAGAAATGCCTCGACCGAGGCTCCCTCTTCCCGGGTGTGTCTAGGTTTGACAGAAACTAGCGAGCAAACTCACTGAGCAAACTCACTAGGCTGCCTAGCAGTCACCTTGCCCTCGCTGTGACAGAAACTTGACTCTATCAATTTAGAAAGAGAAGAGGTTCTTCAGTTTGCCATTTGGAGATTTCAGCTCTTGACCAGTGGCTTCATTGCTTTAGGAATGATCACTGAGGAGAAGATGGAGATGCAGGAACGCAAGTAGTGTTCTCATGGCTGGGGTCAGACAAAAGGAAGAGCTGAGTTCCTAGGCCCCTCCTCTTAAAAAGGTCCCACAACTTCCCAATAGCATCAGGGGCTAGGGAGCAAGACTTTAACACATGGATGGGCCTCTGGGACTAGTTAAGGTCAAACCCACAGCACCCCACTTCCTAATATCACCACCTTTTGGGGTGGAACATATATATTAGGAATGGTGTCATGAAGACCATGGCACCTTGGTCCTTCCTTGTGGCTCAGAATCACAGTCACATTGCTTTGCTAACAGGTGCGTCTTCTAACATCATGGGTTCACATTGAGGGGAGGTGGCTCTATTGTCTGACGGGAAGTCCTTCTCCCTCTGCTCATGTTCTGCAAAGCATGGATGTGAATCAGAGATGGCAAGGAAGCTCCAGGCACCTTCATGTTCAGGGACTGTTGGGGTGTGGCTCCGGTGTGCCCCCAGCCCCCAAACCACCAGACCTGATCCATCTCCAGGTCTCATCAGTTCAGAGAAATCACTCAGCATGAGACCCCCACCCCATCCTGGTCCCTAGTATAAAGAGGCAAGGGCCATGCTGAGAGGGCAGGGGAGACCTGTCTGCAAGTACAGGTCATTCATGACTCAGCTAAGGGAACACAACAGACCGTTCTTTGAGAAGATGGTTTATCTGATGTAGAGAGGAATTTGGGCAGCACAGGCATGGGCTGTAGGGGAACACTGGGGTCAGTTAGAGGCAGGGTGAGGGAAGGGGCGGGCAAGGGCTTTCTCACTGTGGATTCTCTAGTGTGGGCAAGCTTAGATTGGCTTAAACAGAGGCAGAGGACTGACCTTGTTTGTCTGTAACTGGCCCTGGATGATCAGGGAAGATGGGGGTGTCCGTGGTGTAAAACCTCTTGAAGGAGGCGATGGGATGTGGACCTTGGGCTGGTGTGTAAGGCGGGCTCCTGGGCAGGAGTTCTCGCCTGGAAGTGCTTGATCCTGAGAACAGCAATGTGATTGTGCATGTGTGTGCGTGTACACCTGTGCCCAAGAGTGCTTGAGTGTTTCAGTATTTACTACTGTGACAAATACCCAGAGTAACTGGCTTACAAATCAAAAAGGTTTAGTTTGGTTTGTGGTTTCCTATGTTTGTCTGTGGTTGGTTGACCACAGATGCTTTGGGCCTGTGATCAGGCAGGACATCATGGCAGCTGCATAAAATCAAACATTTACCTCACAGCTAAGACACCAAAACGAAGGAGGAGTCTTGGATCCCACAATCCCCTTGGAGGGCATGACCTGTTTTGGTCACTTATTTTTCCTGTGACATACAGTGGTTTAAAGGAGGGAGGTTCTTCTTGGCTCCCGGCTTCAGAGGTTCCTGCCCATTGACAGCTGGCTCCCTTCCTATTAGGTAGAACTTCATGACAGCCAGCATGCGGTGGGACCGAGCTGCTGACCTTGTAGTGGTCGGGAAGCAGGAGAACTGACAGAGCAGAAGCTAGGACAAGGGGCACCTGCAAAGAGACACCCCAGGAAGCCCCACCCTCTACCTCCCACAACTGCTGCTTCCTCTCCATCGTCCATCTCACTGAGTTCATCAATAGATCAATTCATTGATCGGTTCAGAGGACTCATTGTCCCAAGCTCTGTGAGATGACAGCCAGCCCTTTACCCATGAGGCCCCGGGGGCAGTTCAGACCCAAACCTTGGTCCCACGTGTTCCTGGTAGCATCAGCCTGAGGATGGAAACCTTTACCATGTGAACCTGCAAGGATGCTCCAGACACACTGCAGAGCTGTGGAGGCAGCCACCTCAAATTAGAGCTGATTGGATATAGCTGAAGACACTCCAGCCCTCTGTTTAGTCCGTCGGGAAGGTGTTGTTCCCATCAGGAAATGGAAACTTAGGGCGCAGCTGACTCTGGGTCAGAGTACCCTGTGAGGGATGGGGATAGGGTTGTTCGAGAGCCCTCTGCAACACTTCTGCTCACCCCAGGCAGGGTAGAGAGGATGTTGTGGCGGGTAGAGCCCTCCTTTTAGACAAACCTTTGCCCAGTGATGGGCTGGGGCCCTCAGTCTCCGTGCATGGCTGAGTATCAGAGCCCTTGGCCCCGTGACTCTGATGTGCCGTTGTCACTGGGTCCTCTCATCTATTGCTGCAAATGGGAAGTGCCCCCTGCATGCCCAGGAATGCCCATGTTCACACACATAGCCCCAGGCCGAGAATGCCCAGTGTGGCACCTTTCCAGCTTGAGCCTGGGTAGAGACAGCTGCTACGGGAGACGTCCCCACAAGGGCTGCTGTGAAGAGCACCGCTACAGAAGAGCTCAAGAGTCACGGACAGGATAGGTGATGATAACTTTTAATTTGTCAGGAGTCTTTCTGCTTTGGGTATTTCCGTTTCCCAGGCTCTGTTGGCCACTGCTCAAGTTCTCCTCCTCTGATTCATGACAAGGCACCATCTGGGTCAACAAGAAATCCACACCTCTAGGTGAAGGAGCTTTTAGGAATAAATCCAAATAAAACTTTCCCAAGTCATACTCAATCACACGTTCGCTGGATCCAGACCCAGCCCGGGGCCCTGGTTTACAGCCCGTTAGTATATCTTGGAATTTGCCGGCTTATCCTTTGTATTTATGTAGCTCATACATCTCCCTTGACTGGTGGGGTGTCTCCATAAATACTGGGCACAGCAGTGCAGGCATGTGGGCTGGCTGGCAAAGGAGGCTTTCATATTTCACCTGTGGCTGAACGGAAGGAGATGGATTGAGGTGCTGGATGCATGCGCAGGGCTGCGTGGTGCTGAGGCCCAGAGTTGCGATGCAGTCCTTCTTTGCTGGGATGCCACGTGTTCCTCCGCTCTGCCCAATGGCTGGGTGATAGCTCTGCCTCAGATAGGGAGGCCTGGAAGACACTTATCATCCTTGCCTGAACCCTTAGCAGTGGGCAAAGACAATGAGGTTTAGAAAAGGTTGTGAATCCAAAGACATCCTGTGCAAGAGACACTGGGAGTCCAGCCTCAGGCTTGGTGACCCCAAGTGCAGCTTCTAAACTTACAAACCTCCTATCTGGTGTCTAAAGTAAAAATCAGAAGCCTCAGGTGCGCAGAATGGAGCCGTGGTTGAGGTCGGCTGACTCCTGGCACTTCCTGGGGTGGGCCCTGAGGTACAGGACTCAATTCTGATTTGGAATATAAACTGTGAAATCCTGATGGGTCTCTGCCACGTCAGCAGTTGCCGCCTTAACCAACCTTCTTCAGAAAAGGCAGCTTCTGGAAGGGTCTATCTCATTCAGCTTGTTCTGACTGATTTAAGAGACAGGATAAAGAGATCAGCTGGGGGACGGGAGCATAACGTGCATGTGTCAGGAAGTTAGGGTGCGATGCTCTGTGGCTGTACATGACTGGGGGCCCCATGAATAATGAAGGACTTGGATATTAACAGGGGCAGCGAAAGTGCGAGGCCGGCAGGAATGTCACTGTAAATAGATTGAAGCAGAGGGATGAGGGACAGGGCATGGATAAATTCTTCATAAAAGATGTTACTTAAGAGAGGAGAAATTAAGCCTCCAAGCATCCATCTTCCCAGCTCGCCGACTCAGCCTTTTATTGTAAATTCCAGTTAAATCCACTCGAGCTAGAGAAGGCTCAGTAATGAGGCTTGATGTCTGCTCCCTGTGCAGGGAGAGGGATGGGAGAGGCCAGCCAGAGGCTGGGCAGGTCCGCCGAGCACCCCTGTGCCCTAGTTGGGGAACCACTGATAGTACCTTCAGATGCCAATAGTCAGAAAAACCTGAAATGAAATATCGTGTCCCTTCCAAAAGCAACCTCATCAATTAATCAGGACAGCCCTGGCCCTGTTAGGGGAAGATACATCCATTCTAGAAGAAGGTTTGGCCAAATTCTTCTAATAGATATTTCAGTAAAACTACACTAGGCAAAATATTTTCTACTTCGGAAAAAAAATATATGCATGGACACAACAAATGGGCCAGAGAGTCTAACAAGGCGTCTTTCTCCATGTTGTATTTTAGTGTTTATATATAATACGTGTCTTTCTGCACACATGAGTACATGTGTATGTGTATTGCACTTGGACTTCTCTTGTCCCTGCTGTGTTTACAGTGTCTGAAAGGTGCCAGGCTCCACCTGGACAGCAGCTCTGCAGTGGTCACCTCAGTTTCTGTCTCTTCACCCCATGTCGCCTCAGCTCCCTGTCTCCTGTACCCATGTTACTGCCCAGTAAACCCTTTGCGTCTGTGCTTTCCCCTTTGACCGTTCAAGTTACCGAAAGCCAAACACACTGCAAAAGATATGAAATGGAAAATTCCAGAACTAGGTGATTTCTAGGTTCCAAGTGGCATGACATTTCGAGTGGCACCATGAAATGTCACACTGTGCTGTTCCATCCTTCCATCCTGCTGGGAAGTGACTCATCATCCATCCAGGGACCCTCACCGGCACTACCTGCCCAGCATCCTTATAGCCTGTGGTTAGAATAGCGTTGGACCCATCCTTAGAAGGTCAAGAACCTGACGTCCGTGCCTGCGTCAGCCCAAGTCACTACGTAGGCATCAACGTGTGGCAGAAAGAGAAGACTAGAGGAGGACACAGAGACAAAGAGGTAGAAACAGGGAAAAGGATAAAGAGATACATAGAGACAGAAAGGAGAGATATAGACAGTTATACGGAAAGACAGAGAGACAAAGAGATGCGAAGAAACACACAGATCCCAGCAGGTGCTACAAGCCACAACATTATACAGTAACTGCTCAGCCATCTTTTCACGAGCGACTTATCAGAACCAAGGGATCTGGTAAAGGCTAAATCAAAAGGCAAGGCTTTTGGCGTTATTGCTTTGTGAGTAAAGTGGCTGTCCTTTGCTGGAGATTTTTCACTGTAGCTAATTCCCTTTCTGTTACATATTTGGGAATTAATTCCCACAGTTCAGAACTGTTTGGTGAGAACAGTTTCCCACTGGCCAGGCCTTCTTAGGTCAGCGCGGAGATCTGCCTTCCTGCAATTATCTTTATCAGCAGGCGTTTGTCAGGGTTTAGGCAAGAGCATCCCATTTAAGATATTAAGATATTCACTCCAAGGACATTGAACTACTACCTGCCCAAGCTGCTGCTCTGGTTTTACCTCACTCAAAAGATTCTTAACTCCTTATGCTCACTTCACCTCATTTTACTGATGATTTTAGTTCAGGACTCTCAAGGACAGCAGAAGGGATAATTAACTGCACCCCAGAGAAAGAGCCACAACACCCACGATCAGGATGGCTGATAACAGCATAGCCCGGATAATTTAGAGGCCTGGGTCTGTCTCTTCTTTTCTTAGAGCAGTAAGTCTAACTCCAGACCTAGGCTTGTAGAGACTGCAGCATCTGGTGTGTGTGCTATCTGACCAGGAGCCATCAGCTTCTCCTTGACTGTTTATGTAGGTTTCCTGGATACCTGGTATCCTCTATGTAGACTGGAGTGAAGAAGTGGCCAGCTGATTTAAACAATCCGTGCCCTCTTCATAATTTTACTGAAAATAAACCTTCTAACCTTTTATCTACCACCTAAAAATGTACCATAGCACACTAACCTTCCCCTCTAGAATTCCATGATGACTTATTTCCTTTCTTAACTAACTTTCTCCATTGAGGAGTTTACCGGACAGGTGTGTGTGTGTGTGTGTGTGTGTGTGTGTGTGTGTGTGTGTGTTACAAGAATTCCAGCCCTGGAACCTGCTGGGGCTGGGGAATTGTTGGTTCTAAGGCTGTATATGACTTGGAACGTTTCTAATGGGTAGAACTAAGGAACAATGCAGAACTAAGAACAATGTAGAACAAGAGAGAATAAGAAGAAATAATGAGGAACAATGGATTGAAGAGAGAAAAATAGAGAATTGTGGATATAGATGGAACCTGTTGTGAGTAGAATTCTTTACCCTCAGATCTTTGTTCCCTTTTCAGCTCTTTATGGCGTCTTTAATTGAACCTGAAAAGGGTCTTAAAGGCGAAAACTTCCAAGGCTCCTATAGGCTCATGTTTGACAACTTGGTCCTCAGCTGATGCTGTTGGAAGATGAGGCCGTGGAACCTTCAAAAGGTGAGGCCTGCCTTACAAAACAGGCCAGTCGGGGTAGACCTTTGACGTTTAGCTTAGTTCTGGTTTCCTGGTCCTCATGAAGGTCCACTGTGAACATTTCCGCAGTCTCCACACTTGCCTGGGTGGAGGCTGTCTGAAACTGTGAGCTCGAACTTTCCCCGCTAAGTTGCTTCCCCAAGGTCACCACATTACAGAAGTAACTAATAGATGGGACTGTGAGCCCTACTAGAAATTTATTAGACAGAGCTCCCTGAGCCACCAGGGTGGGGTTATCTCCAAATCTTCCCTGAGAGGAGCTGTGCAGGCAGTCTCTGCAGAACTTGGCGTCACAGTGGATACCATCCATCAGGTCACCGTCCAGCTTGGTGGAAAGCTTGCATCCCCTGGGTGTGAGCACCGTGAGGAGATGGCCTGCTAATCTGTGGTCAAGCTGAACTCCACGTAATCCTTCATTGCAACATCTGTGCCAAACATCATGAAGCTTGGTCTCACATAGCTGTTTTCTTAATATCATGGCTACTTTGGAGGAGCAACCATGGTCATTCCTGTTTAGGAGATGAAGAAAGGTCTTGGGTCACCTCACTTCCCTGGGACACAGTTAAGACCTGGTTTTGTTCTTTGTCTGAGTTACAGGGTGTGGTTGTTTTCTTGAGATGTGCGGGGTGAAGTGACAGACCTGGAAGGGATGTATTTCAAAGGAGGCCCTGAATGGGGCAGGCACGCCACTGGGGCCCAAGCCCAGTGCTCAGGCACAGCAATGTAATGGTGCCCAATGCAAATCATTTACTGTCAAATAAATAAAAATATCACTACCAACTTGTGTCAGTAACTCCCACGTCATCCAGTCAGTGGGGGCGGGGGAACTTTACACAAGCTCATTTGTTTAGTTTGGGGCGATTTCGGTATCTTGCTCTAATTTAATTTGTTGAGATTTGACTCGATTAGAGGGTATTGATCTGGGGTGCCCAAAATTACTGCCATTTGTCAATAGTGGCTAACTTGTAAGATCTCACTGATAATAAATCACATCTCAGGCTGCTCAATATGAAGTTATTACAGTCAGGACACAGATGCTGCCCCCGGCTGCCTGTGACAGATTAATACCGGCCGACGATATAAGAAGGATGGCTAAGTTTGCTTGTCTCTTAGGCCAGTATCTGGGACAGGCTGCCATGCAAGAGGCCTGGGGCAGCAAAGGGGAGGGGACAGAAATACCGACATGAGTGACAGCTGGTGAAGTGTGACCACAGGCCTTCCAACATGTCTCTTTGTATATTTATGCTTCCGCTCTTTGGGAACACATGGCCCAGAACCTTCTCTCTTCTTCAGGATGGGCACTGACTGAGCAGTGGTTGGTCCTGTGGGCACAGATCTTGGCTGGTTAAAAGTCTTGCAGAACAAATAGACGTTGGCTACAGGTCCCCCAAACAGTCTCTCTCTCTCTCGAGAGTGGTCTGACAGAGTCTGTCTCTGCCTTCATTGCTCTTATTGGGTCAAGGTCTGTGTTGGAGAGCTGCCCTGGAGCAGGCCCTCCACAGAGAACACTGGAGATGCAGGGTCACCTCATGCCTGGCCTGGTCTCCATGGCTGGAGATCTTCTGTGGACAGCTGGTTTGGTGGGGGCAATAGAGGCAGTGCTCGCAGTAGAAAAGTTGACAGCAAGACCGGGTGCTTGACAGGGGTGCCTGGGGGTACCTTTCTGTACCTTCACCCTAGAGCTGGCATCAGAGGCCTCCTGGAGAGTCACGGCTGTGGGGATCTGACATGCTTGGGAGGTCAACCTTCCAGTCCTCCGGCTCTTGGCAGCCTTGGTTGCTCCAGGCTGTTGGGGGAGAGCTATCTGGTCAGAGAGCCCTGGGCCAGCTTAAGGCTGTTCTGGGCATGTGCAGGATGTGCTCAGAGCTGCTTGTGATGCATAGAAACCGGGCACTTGTGTGTGAACGTTGTTCTTTTATTCATGAGCCTGCCTTTGAGAGTTTGTAAATGACATTACCAGTTTCGCATTAAACAGGTTGGCAAGGCTGGGGACGCGGGGGAGGCTTTGCACTCCGGACACTGTTCTGGGGCCAGATCAGCCTGTGGGCCAACTGCTGATCTGGTATTATTAGGTATGTTAAAGAGGTACCAGTCATTTCATCTGAACGCTATGAAAGGGCTGTGAGCTGGTGGGGAGGAGAAGGGCCCGTCACCCTGTCTGTCTCTGCATCCTTGGTGGCTCGCTGGAGGTCAAAAGGTGTTGCTTTCTCCTTAGCCTGTCTCTTGGTGCCTTTTTGCCCCTCAGAAGGCCCAGATCAGGTGCACTGGAGTGTCTGTATTCTCTGCTTCAGATCAGCCTTGCCCAGCGTACTGGGCTGACTTCCCTGTCAGGATGGAGTTGCCCTGAGCTGAGCTCTGATCTTTGGGGGTGGTTGCTATGTGTTCTTTTCTTTCTTCTCACCATTATCTCTAAACTGGCATGGTGGCCTCACAGAGGGAACTTAAAACCATCCATCCATCCATCCATCCATCCATCCATCCATCCATCCATCCATCCATCCAGCCAGCCAGCCAGCCAACCAACCAACCAACCAACCAACCAACCAACCAACCAACCAACCAACCAACCAACCAACAACAGCAGCCAGGCACTCAGGAGGAGAGCAGGGGTGATCTACAAGCAGACACCAGTTCTTTGCCACTGTGTGGGGACAAGCAAGGCACATTTCCTTTGGACCTGATGCAGAAGGAGCAAAACCTGGCGTGTGGTAGGGCAGGCCACATGTTTGTTGAACGAATGTATGACTTAGTATTCCCTCCCAGCTCCTGGAATCAGCAGTGATGGAAAAGGCATACATAATATATTTTTAATGTGGAGTCTTTTAAAAGGCAAAATGGCTCTTATGGTGCTGGAAGACTCAGCCTCTTCTTCCACCATGTTCTGTGCTGTTTACCTCAGCACATAAAAGGGATCTGTGGTCAATTTAGTTAGGGAATCACTAGACACAGACAATTTAACTACTGTTGGCTTTTTTAGGACTTTTATTTGGTCCTCAAGGACCAAAGGAAGTCTCTTTCGGTGATCAATGTCTCCTACTCTTGTGTGCATAATAAATCGCTTTTCTTTCAGAGTCAGAAACACAAGCTGTGATTTTCCAGTGTCTCTATTTAAATGGTGATACGTGCGCGCGCGTGTGTATGTATGTATGCATGTATGTATGTATAGATGGGTGGAAGGAAGGGTGGATGGATGGATGGGTGGATAGGTGGATAGATGGATAGATAGTAGCTCTGTGGATTAATGGGGTGAATGGATAGATAGTGAATAGATGGATGATAGATGAATGGATGGGTGCATAGATGGATGGGTGTGTGAGTGGATGAATGGCGGATAATAACTCTGTAGATGAATGGGTAGGCCATGAATGGGTGGATGGATGGATAGGTGGATAGATGGGTAACAACTCTTTGGGTGAATGGTATGAATGAATAGACAACAAATGAGCAGATAGATAGTAAGTGGGTAGTAGATGGATGAATGGCTGATGGGGATGGACAGATGAAGAGAGTCTTGGTGAACTGTGGATGGTGGATGGAGGGTACATGGATGGTGTAGATGGCAGGACAGTTGGTTGATGGGAATATGGTGATGCATGTATGTGTGTTTGGATACATGGTGGATGTTGTAGGGAGGCCACTGTTCCATTCCTGGCTGCTCAACCCCAAAATAATCACATAGAAACTGTATTATTTCAATCACTGCTTGGCTCATCAGCTCTAGCTTCTTATTGGCTAACTCTTACATCTTAATTAAACCCATTTCTATTAATCTATGTATCGCCATGTGGCTGTGGCTTACTGGCTAAAGTTCTGGTGTCTGTCTCCCAGCAAGGCTACAAGGCTTCTCTCTGGCTCTGCCTCCTTTCTCCCAGCATTCAGTTCAGTTTTCTTCACCTACCTCTATTATGCCCTATCAAGCCAAGCCAGTTTTCTTTTTTTTAAAAGATTTATTTATTTATTTATTATGTACACAGTGTTCAGTCTCCATGTATGCCTGTAGGCCAGAAGAGGGCACCAGATCTCATTACAGATGGTTGTGAGCCACCATATGGTTGCTGGGAATTGAACTCAGGACCTCCGGAAGAGCAGTCAGTACTCTTAACCTCTGAGCCATCTCTCCAGCCCCCCAAGCCAGTTTCTTTATGCATTAATCAATAAAAGCAACATATAGAGAGAAGGATCTCCCACACTATTTTCCCTTTTCTGATTAGGTAAAAAAGAAAATTTTAACTTTAACATATTAAATTACATACAACTTCAGTCAACAGAGGTGGATGGATGGATGGATGGATGGATGGATGGATGGATGGATGGGGAATGGTAGGTGAATGTTAAGTAGATCAAAAGGTAAGAAGCAGCTTTGTGAATAAATGATGCATGGATGAGTATAGAGAGATATTATGAAAAAAACAGATAGTGGATACATAGTATAGAAATGTATGGTGAGTGGGTTGAAGGATGGTGAGTGGGTAGGAGGATGGTGGGAGGATGGTGGAAGGATGGTGAGTGGGAGGGAGGATGGTGGATGGGTGGGAGGATGGTGGATGGATGGTGAGTAGGCAAAGGGAGGTTGTTCAGTGGTGAGTGGACGGGAGGACACACAGTGGATGACTAGGTGGTATGTGTGTGTGAATGTCTGACTCCATGGTGGATTAAAAAAAATGAATAGTGGAGAGATATATGGAATGAGGAATGGCAGAAGACTGGTTGCCATGTGGATGGATGGTGACTTTATGGATGGATGGTGGGTGGGTGGAGTGATGCTAGGTGGTAGAAGTTAGAACAGATGATGGATGAATGATGGTTGTTTAGTATATTTATGGAGATATTTACGGAGAGCCTGCCTTGTGAGTTATTGATTTAGGTGTAGAGGATACATCAGAGAGTAGAGTGGTCCACACCCTTGCCTCCAAGGAGCACAAGTGCATTTAGGGAATGGATGAGAGGCAATGAGTGACCGGTCCATGTGTGCTCCCACAGGAGGAGTGAATGGACCCTCACAATTGTTTGTGTGTCCCTGGGGATGTCGTGGAATGAATGCTAAGAGCTGTGAGCATCCGAGAAGAGGAACAAGGAGGAGGAGCCTGTGAGGTGACAAGGGGTGGGGCTGGTGAGATACCTGGCCAGGTAAGACACAGGATATGGAGAATGGCAGGGGACACGTCAGCTTGGGTAGGAGGCAGGCGAATACGGTCAGCTTGGGTGGGTAAGCTGCTATTTGTTAGACAAGAAAGGAGCCTGTCCTGATCCAGGATAAGATCTTACCTTACGCTGTAGTCAGAATACAGAGGCCAGGTAGATGCCATGAAGATGAGGAAGAACCAAGGAGAACCTTTGAGCAGGGCCCTGGAAGTGGCTATTACCTGTCCTCATGCAACTCCCAGGCTGTACTCAGAGTTGGTGAAAGGCAGGATGGGACCCACAGAGGTGGGACCAAGCTCTTGAGTGACCCCCATGATGGCCTCCTTTCTGTCTGACTCCTGGAAGACCCAGTTAGGCGCATGAGCACTGGGCCCTTTTGCAGAGACCTGGGAATGGCTAATCCTTCAGTCACTAGAGGGTGAAGACCAAGGCAGCTGGAAAGCATCACCACTGAGTGGAGCCTACCCCCCCCCCCGGCTCTGTGGGGACAGCGAGAATGTGGAGGATTTGAGTTGTTGAGACCTTAAGGGTGGTTAGGGCTTTGGGAATGCAGGAGGAGGATACCCTGCTTCTCTGTCCCTGCATCCTCCCTTGGGAGCCACATAATGACATCTTGTTGGAAAATATAAGTTCTGCCCCCATCTCCTTCCCTGGTTCTGCAGACATGTATGTGTAGCATGGAGGGCCTGACTTGTTGGGGTTTCTGTCCTGCCTAGTTCCCCAGCCATTTAGCCCCAAAGAAAATCATGCAGAGAGTCTACATTAGGTTATAAACTGATTGGCCCATTAGCTCAGGCCTCCTATTAGCTCCTGTAGCTTATTTTAACCTATTATCCTTATCTATTTTAGCCACATGGCTCAGTACCTTTCTCAGCAGGGCAGGTCACATCCTGCTTCTTCGGTGGTTCAGGCAGGAGTCCCGAGAGAGCTTCCTGCTTCCCAGAATTCTCCTATTCTTCTTGCTCCGCCTCTACTTCCTGTCTGGTTGTTCCACCTATACATCCTGGCTAATGGCCAATCAGCGTTTATTTAAATCATGATTGACAGAATACAGACAATTCTCCCGCACCACTTCCCCCTCAGCCAGCACCATGTATGGATGGGTGCATGCATGGATGGGTTATTGTATCCATGGCTGGGCAGGTAGATGCATGGTGCATGGGTGGGTAGATACATAGGTAGATGGATGGATGGGTGCATGTATGGATGGATTATTGTATGAATGGCTGGGTGGGTAGATGCATGGCTCATGGGTGGATAGATGCACAGATGGATGGATGGATGGATGGATGGACAGGTTCATGGTCCAGATGGCTGCTTAAAAAATATGATGGTCCCCATGGGAAGCCATCCAGAAGGGCTTCTTTGCTTGGCCTGGCCCTCACTGGCTAGTGGAGTAAGTGGCCATCTTCCACTCCTCTGACGCCTGCCATTGGACTTGGCCAATAAGCCAAGCTTTTGAGCTCATTTTTTCCCTAGAAATCTGTCCTTGGCAGCAGCTGGCTCCTACAGCCATTTCCAAACACGCCAGATACAGTGGCAACTGCAGCCCTTGCGGCTTCGGCGAGACACTGACCCTGGTGTTTCATTCGCTGCTAACCTTCAATTTCTGCTCCTGACCTTTCTCTGTGAAATATTTCAATATAAATAATGCAGCTTTGCAAACACATTGCCCTGATTACTTCCTAGGGCCCCGATTCTCTGCGTGTGAAACTCTCTGAAGTAAGTAGTAATTTGTTCTCCTTTCTGGTAATTGCTGTTTTAGAAATAGCTTCTTCAGACTCCTGCCGCAAATTGGCATCACCCAGACTCCCAGTGAGCTTGCCAGCGGCGGTAGCTCCATGATCAGCTCCTGTGGTTGGTGCAGAGCTGCCCAGGCACAAGACCCTGACCCAGGAGAAGGGGCATTCGAGCTGTGGCTATGAACCCCAGGTTAGCCTCATCCTTTCAGGAGAGAGGATGGCGGTGCCCTGTGCCATCTGGGCCAGTGTCAACAGCGTACAGTACCAACAGGGAGTGGCTTCTGGAGGGATGACAGTCCCTGTAGGAGAATACTTGGGTTTCAAGGGACAGTCAACCTTGAGTAGTGTACAGAAACATCAGCCCCCAGGAGGCATGGAAACCTGCCTGTGCTGCTGCAGTACTGCGCCTCCCTCCATCCCCAGGCTGCTGTAGGCCACATGCAATTCCAAGGCAGCAGATCCTAACCCATTCCTGGGTAGAGTTTCTCTATATGGCACCAACGCTTCTCTTACCCTCTTATTCCCTGATCTACTCCTACCCCCATCCCCTCATCTACCCTCCACCACCCTCATACACGCAGCACACACTCGCCCATCGGTATCTATAGGGATGATTTGCAAGGCCCCTTGAGAGTCCTAAAGTCCATGGGCGCTTGAGCTGCCCTGAGGTGGCACAGTGGGGCACCTGTGTAGGCATCCTGTTGGCTCCAGCTCACCTCCAGATAACTTCTGAGCCAAACACTGTTGCTGATCTGTAGGCAACGACCTCTCCATATCTAACAAAGAACGCAAGGGAATGAATCTCTACCTCAGACCCTACTCTTTTATCCTGAGCATTTTCTCTTTGGCGATGGGTTGAAGCAACAGAAACTGAGGTGACGTCCCATCAGCCCCACCCCTCAAGTCCACCTCCAGCAACTCTGCACAGTCTGTAGCGGCTACAGCCTTGATGGTAACCGTTTTCCATCGGAACTGCTTCTTGCAGATTAAGTTGGTGGCCGGGGAGAAGCGTGCTGGTAGGGGTTGGTAAGTAGTTTGCCCAGTGGCCATGTCATTAGGCAGCTAGTCAGAGGCTGTTTCCAGCTTTGGTAGCAGGTCCCACGGGCCTAGGGTCCTTACTGACGCTGCGGAGCATGGGTCTTGTCCCTTAAAGAAGCCTTCCTGCTGCGGTTTGAAAATGAAATGCACCCATAGTGCATGTGTTTGAACCATTGGTATGCCACGATTGCTGCTGTCTGGGAAGACAGTGGAACCTTTAAGGGGTGGGTGAACTTTGACTGCAGGAAGTAAATCACTGGGGGTGGGCCTTGAGGTTTTATTGTCCAGCATCATGTATTAATCACTTTTCTGCTGCTGTGATAAAGGACCACAGCTTATGGACAGAAGAGTTTATTACAGAGTGGCAGGAAGCATTTCACTCTCAAAGGCCTCCTCTGGTGATGTACTTCTAGCCATGCCACCTAAACCTCTCCAGACACCACCATCACCAGGGACAAGTATCCAAATGTCTATGCCTATTCACATTCCAAACACCACACCACTCTCCTTGTTCACTCTCTGCTTCCTGACCAGCATTGGCCTCCTACTCCAGCTGAGGATGAAGAATTGCTCTTTAGAGTGTGTGTGACTGACCTGCCCCCTCAGTGGGGTGGGACCATCAAGGTCATAAAGGACAGAGAGCCCCCTGTTCCCATGCAGTGGTTGAGGAGGAAGAGGCAGAGAAGCTGAACCCAGTCCAATAGGTGTGCTCAGGATGGACCGAGAGTCCTGCTGATCAAGCCTCCCTCCCTCCTGGGCCTGGTGCCTCCTTCACCACCTGCCACTGGGAATAGAAAGTGCTAATCCTCAGTGGCTGTTTTGAGCCATTTGGTGATTAATTTCCGTAGAAGGTTAAGATGCAACGGGAGGGAAAAGTCGATGACTAATCTATTAAGCTCCTGGGGTAACTTAATTTACATGTTTTTAATGATTTCTTCCTACCTGAGACTAAGTGGCTCTGAGCCCCAGACAGTAGTAGCCTCTTGCAAAGCAGGGCCTGGCTCCCAGCAGGAGCACAAGACTCTCTGTCCAGCAAGAGAGGAACACCTGCTCCTTGTGACCTGAGCTTCCTCTTGCAGGAAAACCTTCCTAGGAAGTTACTTATGCACTCAGTCTGTGCAGGACAGACATGCCACAGCCAGTCTGTCTAGAGCCCAAGGCTCTGAGCAAGCTCCCATGACTGCTAAAAATACCTGCACCCATGTCTCCACCTCCAAATGCAGATGTAAGCCTTGTTCTCCAGGGACAACCATGCCCAGATCTCAGGTCCCCCATGGCACAAATGATGAGGAATTCAGGGCAATGACTGACCAGGTGCCCTGGTTACTGATCTATGACCTCTTGTGCCAGGTAGTTCAGGGATGAATGAGGCACTCCTTAAATTCATTTTGAGGCACAGATATCTGGAGCCTCCGCTGGGTCTGCTGCTCATTGCATAGGATTGAATCATGACTTCAACAATTCACATCTACTGGGAACTGGAGATGTGACCCAAGTTAGGACCAGGTTGGCTGCAGAGGCAGTCAAGGGGAGGCCACTGTGCATAAGAGTAGCCCCTAATCCAAGATGGTTGTGGTCCTTACAAGAGGTGAAGAGGGTTAGGAATATAGCTCGGTTGGTAGAGTGCTGGCTTCCCATGCACGAGTTCCTGGAGTTGATCCCCAGTACTGTATAAATTGAGTGTGGTGGTATATGCCTTTAATCTTAGCACTGGGGAGGTGGAGGCAGGAGGATCAGGAATTCAAGGCCAGCCTCACTATACAGCAAATTTGAGGCCACATCAGTCTAGGTCTTAAGAAAAACAGAAAACAAAAAACAGTAAGGAAGAAAGATATCCCTGCGAAGATATAGGCTGAGAACACAAAGTATAGCCAAACACCACAAGCTAAGGGTCTTCAGGGATTCCTAGTAGTCACATGACCAGGAAGAGGTAGGAAAGTTCTTCCCTTGAGCCTCAGGTAGAGGTCAGCTGGTGACCTTACAGGCCAAGCTTCTGAATCCTGGCCCAGCTGGTGGTGACTGTCTAAGGCAGCTGCGTACACTGCCACACCCAGGCGGGGCCTCACTTCTATGGTTTAATGTGGGATTTCTCTCTGTATGCTGTGAATATGTTTTATTGCCATTGGTTAATAAAGAAGGTGCTTTTGGCCAATGGCTTAGCAGAATATAGCCAGGCAGGAAAAGATATAGAGTAGGAGGACTCAAGGAGATGACATGTAGCTGCCTAAGGAGACAGACACCAGAGAACCTTACCGGTAAACCACAAGCCTCATGGTAAAATACAAAATAATAGAAATGGGTTAATTTAAGATATAAGAGTTAGCCAGGAATATTCCTAAGCTATTGGTCAAGTAGTGCTATAATTAATACAGTTTCTGTGTGATTATTTCAGGTCTGGGCAGCTGGGAAATGAACAAGCAGCTTCTGTCTACAGTGGTTGAGATCAAGACTGGCTGAGGAGAATTCCACACCCAATGCTGCACATTGGTGGGATTTGTTCTGAGGAAGGGTGGGGTGGCAGGTGGGCATGTCTCCTACTGAGCTCCCTCTGTGGGCTGCTTGCTTCCTCCAGTACTGGGGAGACAGAAATGCCTTCTGGCCTTCTCAGACTGATTCTCTGGCATCCTGTCAGGGAGCCAAGCAGAGAAATGTACCGAGCCCTCCACTGGCCAGTCTGCTCTGCTCATCCCTGACCCTAGGGGCCAGCACATGCCTCTCCCTGATGCCTTCCTTCTGCAAACAGCAATGTTCAGGGCCACCAGGGGAGCTGCTCACAGAAGAGCGTGCAAGAAAGAGTTGCATCTGTCTGCTCCTGATAAGACTCCACGGCACCCAGAGCAGCCCAGGGTAGGTCTCTTCAGGGACCAGGAGGCATGGTGACCAGAGCTTGACAAAGCCTATCTCTATGGGGTCAATGATCACCATGGTGACAGGGTTTGGCTGGCAGGAGAGTGAGCCAGATGACATAGGGGAACTTTGAAGTGGTTGGTTCTGGTTCCTCACCTTCAGCTCACTTCAGCTCACAGTGGAGTGACACACTCCAGGCACCATGCTAGTCCGTGAACTGTGCTTCTTACTCTTTGGAGATTGCACATAGGGGAGGGTGCTGAGGGCATATAGAGACTAGAAATATTGGTGACCATGGTCCAGGACACAGCACAGTCTCCTAGGACAGAAGGTGGTCCTATCCTGAGCACTCACAGAGCTGTGGAGGGGAGTGTGCAAGAGAGCAGGAGAGCCAAGCCTTGCAGGGGTCCAGCTGCCCAGGTTCCTGTCCTGGCTCTAGCCCTTAGCAATGCCCTGCACTTGGAAAGGAGATGAAGATACACAGGTCTCTTGTTATAGAGTGGGCCTGTGGACGGCCAACTCTGCTTGGCTTCTTGTGTACCTATGGCAGATGGGGACACTTGCTCCTGTGGTGTCCCTGAGTTATTTTATCCTGCAAAGCAATTGTTATGGGTGGCCCACCAGAGAAGACCACTCAGACAGACTCTATAGCCCATTGAAAGTCTTCATTCTAGCTGACTGGGGCTACACTCTGGTATTTGGGACCCAAGTGTAGTGCCAAGCATTAAAAACATCCTGTTATCTCTCTTGGCAGCTGCAAGAGGGGGGGAGATTTTGTACAAGCAAGCAGTTTAACAGAAGCTAAGTCAGTGGTTAGCTGGAGGGGGAGCTTTGCATGAACAAGCAGTTTAACAGAAACTAAGCTAAGTTAGCTGAGGCATCTTGACCTCTGGTTCCCAGCAAAGAGTTAGGTAACTTTCCATGGGGCTTCCCATCAGGGACATCAAATTCTAGTTAAACCTAAAATGGTTTCAGCAAGTACAAGATGGAGAAAACTCTGCACTGTCTAGCCCTGTCACACAATGGCCGTGGGCTCCTGCTCTAACGCTTAGGTGGAAAGCAAAGTGAATCCTTCCTGGGTCACATTGAGCTTCATGATGTGCTATTTAGAATAGTAACATAACTGTCCCTCCAGGAGAACCACCTCCAGCACACTTCTTTGGCGAGGACTACCTCCTAAAATACCTCTTCAGGGGAGGACTTCCCTGCAGGAGGCCTCCTTAGGGAGGACTCCTTCCTACCATTCCTCCTTGGAGAAACCTGCCCTCTTCCGTCATGTTTACTTGAGGACTATCCCCTAGGAGACCTTCTCCAGGAGAACCCCCTTACCATGTCTCTTTAGAGAGGACTACTCCCAGAATGCCTCTTCAAGGAGGACTCTGTGGGGAGGATTTCATCCAGCATGAGGCCCTGTGCATCTGAGGCAGCATCCTTTGTCCTGATGAATGAGTGATAACCTGGAAGAGGGGGAGAAACTGAAACTCAGCAGACTTACAGGGTTTGCCAGTGGCACAATTGGGTGACCAGAATCCAGTCCCATGACCAGACCTCAGTTGCTACTATTGGTTTCAACCAGGAGCCCTCAAACAGCCTTGGGGGAGACCCCTGCCAGGGGACCTTGGAGACCTTACCTGGTTTGTGCCTACTTCTCGCTCCACATCATTGTCTACATATTCCGCTACCCTAGCAGCAGCAGTGGCCCTGATGCTGTCCTCAGAAGAGTTCCTGGAATTCAGCTGTTGACTGGTGTGCCTTGAACATCTACCAGTGTGGCTAGAAGCAGCCAGAGATGGAGGATAAATGCTGGGAAGAGATGGAGACCCCGAATATCAGGCTCTCTCCAACGCCTGGTCCTGCTGTCTGCCCTGTTGCCTCTCACTTGGGGCACGCCATCTTCAGAGAGCTAATAAGGGTGACAGTTCGGGTGTGAGCACAGCCAAATTCTGAAAGCTGATGCTTTGTGAGAGCCTCAAAGCAACCGCCTGACAGAATATTAAAACAAGGCCACAGGGTGCATCTCCAAACAGACTGTCAGGGCCCATTAATGTCCACACTCGAGGAGGTCCTTGTCACTTCCAGTGCTCACGAGAAGCACAAATTCATACCAAGTTCCCAAGTACAAAGTAGAGGAGGAGCAGGCCTGTGGGTGTCGTGTGTCTAATGACATCCCTTATATTGATGGAAGTGTCTACTGAATGCCACTGGGTCAAACCTACAGTGCTCCCCTGGGCCCAGACACCCTGAGTTTGAACCCAGCTCTACAGCAAACTGGATAAGCTGCCTCCAGGACTCATGACTCGTGGCTGGGATCACAGTGACTGGTTCTACCATCCAGGACAGGACAGGTTCTACCACACAGGACCGATTATAAAGTTGGCTTTGGGTCCAGGAAACCATATGGAAGTCCTTGTCCCCTTACAAGATGGCTAAAGTCCCCTTACAGGATCCTTCGATAGTTAAGTGGTCCATGGGCATTCATCAAGTAAGCCGTGAAAGGCGGGGGATGGCCAATCAGGCTGTTAGCACGACCACTGGCCATCTTAAAACACAGCCCTGTTCATAAGCGTGCAGCTGGTTCTGCAGTGCTGATATGGCAAAAACAGCCCCAAGACACAACACTGACCAGAACAACACGGACGTCACCTGAGTGGCTTTGCTTGGAATAACCTGATGGGTTGTGGGGACCCGGCAGTTTTGGGGAAGTGACCACAATTTCCAGCGGTTGTCCACAGGGTCAAGCCACCCTTATCAGTCCTATTCTTATTTAGCTCAAAATGACACTGCAGAGTCCTGTGTCTGTCCCAAGGCTGCATCCCAGTGGCAATGCCCAGGGATAGTCTCCAGGACATCCCCAGGTCTCTTCTTTATCTATAGTTCTTTCCTGGCTATTGTGAGGCTAAGAGCATGGAGCTGACTGGGTTTCTGGAGTCTGTCTTCTCTTGATTGGTTGCTCATTGGTACCATCCTCCCCACTGGGGAGTGCCTTGGGGAGTGATAGAGGAGATAAGGATCAAGGGTTACTGTGGTGACCCTGTGGGGCTGGGGCATCAAAGGCAGCCAGTCTCATAGAGTAAGGGAAGGCAGCTTGGAAGGCAGTACCGGGGGGTCTGAGCTGTGGGAGCCAGCAGACGTCAGGCACTGAAGGAAGAGTGGGCCAAGGCTAAGAAGGAAGCTCCCTACAGCAGTTTCTAAAACGGCTTTAGGAGCTGGGAAATAGGGGCTTTCCTTTCTCACCACTGAGCGTTTCTAGCTGAGGCCATTAGTAGGTGACACCACTCTGCTGAACTCTGGGGAACTGGAGAGCCCCATGCCCACTGCCCCATGCCCACTGTCCCCTGCTCACTGCCCCATGCCCACTGTCCCATGCCCACTGTCCTGTGTCAACTGTCCTGTGCCCACTTCCCAGTACCCACTATTCTGTGCCCCATGCATTTCCACTGCTGCTCTCTTTGAGTCTACCTGTGGGGAAGCTGGGAGCCAACAGAGCCATCCTTCTCGGGGCCTTGGCATCGGTTGCCGGAGGAATTTAATTAGTGCCTTTTAATCATTTATTCTAAAATGGATGGATGTTTGCTGCTAAAATCCAAACACTTGCTCACTTTATAAATGACTCAGGCCAGTTTGGGAGACAGACCGGCTTTGATCAAAATCGGCCTAGGGACAAATGGCTTATTTACTTGGAATGTGGACACAGCCGGTGAGTTCTGGCTAGTGCTAGGTGGGTCACTGCCTGGTTAAGGACGCCTCAGTGAGTGGAGATAATGAGGGTGGGGGTTGCAGGGACAGATAAGTGCAACACACACAGGGCAAAGAGTAGACTGTCCCAGGAGCCACGCTGGGACAGATAGTTCACTACAGTGGACCCAGGAAAGAGAGCCAAGGGCAGGCAGCTGCCTGCAGACAGGAGGTGCTGAGTGGGATGGCAGATGACTTAAGTATGCAGGAAGGGGGGTTTGCAGTGTGGACCCCTGGACTCCAGTGCGGTTTCAATGGGAGCACTATGGGCTTTGGGGATTATTAGAAGTTGGCTTCTCTTCTCTTCTCTTCTCTTCTCTTCTCTTCTCTTCTCTTCTCTTCTCTTCTCTTCTCTTCTCTTCCCTTCCCTTCTCTTCTCCCCTTCCCTCCCTTCCCCTTCCCTTCTCTTTCTTTCTTTCTTTTTTTCTTTTTTCTTTTCTTTCTTTTCTTTTTTTTTTTTTTGTCCGATGAGATCCTACTTTTTCTAATGACTGGGGTTCTGTGAACTTCTGGAACCCTTCCAGGGGTGATCAGCAATTCTGCCTCACAGTGTTGAGCATTCTGCATTACGGTAACTGTGGAGTCCAGGGCAGCCTGGCCACACTTAATGGGGCCCAGGCTGCACAGCTGCCATGGCAGGCAGCACTGGGTTCCAGGAAAAGCCTTAAGCTGACGTCACCCAGGGAGAGCCAGCACCTAAAGAAGTACTTGACATTCCAACCATTAGATAAGATTAGATAAGATCACCAGAGGTCCCTGAGCCCAGGGCTCACCTATTCCTCTTTTGCTAAGACCCCTAGACAAATGTCAGTCAATCAGGGTCCTGAACCCTGGAAATCCTGTCACCCCAACCTCTACTATGATAAAAATCCAACCCTGATGGGCTGGGTCCTCTGCTCTCAACCGCTGCTGTCGAATAGACAGAGAGTCCTAGCTTAAGCTTGAATAAAGGCTCTTGCTTTGACGTACAGACTAGGTCTCCTAGTTGGTTTTGGGGAGACTCCGTGATCTGGCCACAACAATAACCAGTGCTCGGGTTTCTCAAAGGAGGGCCTAGCTCCTCCTTTCTGCTCCATGACCTTCATGAGGTGTCATGCCGGGATGGACTGGAGACCCCTTGTCTTCATTCCTAAGACAGGAGACCGTCGTCCAGGAAGCAAGAGTCAGTATGCTGGTACTTCATTTAGCAGGTGTGAGCCCAGCGTGATGAGTGTACGGAGGAAAGGCAAAGCCCCACAGCCCCGAGGTGTGACATCCTGCCTCACTAGTGTGACACTCACTAGTGTGACACTCTGCCTTTCTTTCCGCTGTTCTTAGGGATCCCTGAAACAGCAGGCCTGGGAGCTGCTTTTCTAGAAGTCTTCGGAAGGGAGGTGGCAGCTAGGAATATCTGTGGAGAGGGAGCAAAGGGGGCCTCTTTTCTTCCTGCTTTCCTCTTTGGGGGTGAGCATCCTTACAGTTGTGACTAGTGTCAGCTACTGCCCAGTGACTGCTCAGGAAGCCAGACCCCCCACCTCCTACCTGCGTGGTGACATTCTTCCAAATTAGCTTTGGAGAGCCAACCCATAACCTAGGGTCAGTGATCAAGACAAATGACACAGGGTCATGAGACGGAGTCTCAAGAGAACCCAGTTTCTGCTGAAATGCCTGTGCCCTCGGTACCCTGCCATGAACCAGGTGAGCAATAGGACTCTGCCCTCAAAGACACGTGTGCACACTAGAACCATCCATCACCAGCTAATGGTGGGAAAGCCCACACTTGAAATGCCTTGTATGAAGTAGATATTGAAAGCCACTTACTTAAATGAAGCTTGTAAGACTGGCCAAAGACATAGATTCCAACCAAACTAAGCTGGGTCTGGTGCCTGCAGTAGGAAGCTTGGATAACTGAGTGAAATACTGTGTCAGAATAAAAAAGAAAAAAACATAGTGGTTGGGGCTCTGGCAGTTAGTAGAGCATTTGTCTAGTACGCTCAAGGTCCTGAGTTCAGTCCTCAGTATGGAAAAACAAAACAAAACATTTAAAACATTCCCCTCCCCACACCTTCCATTCTTTAAGGTGGCTTTCTATGTCTCTGTGGGTGGCCTTCAGGGGCTGAGGGGGTGGGGAGATGTTTGGGTACTTCTCAGTGGCTACAACTGGATGGTTTCTTTGAATCAAAGTTGGGAAATGTGGGCCAGCATAAAAATGCTATGCTTGCATTTTGAGATAAAAATATGGAAAATTGGAATTACGTTGTTAATCAATTGGTGTTTGCTGTAAGGCTTCCCACCCTTCCCCAGCTCAGATCCTAATCTCTCTCATTCTCTCTCTCACTTTCTTTTCTGCGCTCTCTGGTAACCCACAGGTTTAGAGTCTAGTCTTTGATTGCTAGGTCTTTGTAAGATGGATGGAGAATTTAAAGGCATATAGAAGGCAATCCTCTAGATTGAGGTGATTTATCCCCTAGTCTCTCATGGTTGATTTGTGGAACCTGCCTAGTCCAACCGCCAGGTATTTAAGAACCCAGCGTATCTGTTCTTTCACAGGGCTGTCCTCCAGACAGCATCTCTCTCTCCCTAGAGCTGGGTTGCTCCTGTAACATTCAGTGTGTCCCCTAAATGCGGTCACGGGGGCTTCTGGATCAAGCAGGTCTTGAAGCAAATACAAGGTGTGACCTCTGCATCACACTGGTCACAAAGTGTGAGTGACTTAAACAACAGGAATATATCCCATTCTGGTGTAGAAGGCTGGATGTTCAAAATGGAGGCAGGGCTGGATGGTCACTTTGGAGGAGCACCGAACAGACAGTCCCCCTCCAGGCTTGTCCCCTGCCCACCCCCGTCCCCAGTTGTGTTGAGCACACCCCTGGCCCTTACTTCCTGTTGCTCTTCCTTTCCCTCTGTGTCTGTCTTGGAGTTCCTCTCTGGTGAGAACACAGCCAGGCTGGGGAGGTCTGCAGACTAGCCCAGGGCCAAGACACTAACCCTACTTGCCAAGACCCATTTTCCCAAACCCACAGGGCCCAGAGCCCAGGAGGCTTCAGTATGTCTTCCAGGACTCAGATCACCAACATCTGTATGTAACACTTGCTGTTTGGCATCAGAAGAGGGACAAGCTTTCTGTGGAATCACACGGGGAAACCATCCTCTAGTGGCATGGTGAGGGAAGGTCCCACAGCGAAGAGAAATTCCGCTTCCGCTTCTGTGTCTGTGGCAGAAGGGTCCCACACCACTCAGGGGTTCTAGATGATTTTTTCAATTCCAGGAGGACTTGGGACTGGGATAAGAGCCATAAAGGCTCAGGAACCAGAGCTGGGACAGGAGCAGAGTTCTGTGCTTCTAGGGAGCAGAAGAGACCAAGGAAGCCAGGGGTGTGGAATGTGGATCTAAGGAATCCCAGTCCCTATCCTGGGGGCAGGTAAGGGACAGTGGAGGCAGCGGTTACCACACACTGACCATGTGACCCTCCTGCCTCTGCCTTCCCAGTTTTGATCCATCACCGAGTCACCCCAGTTTTTCCCACCTATGTGTCTCTCAAGCCCTCAGCACATTTTTGGTTTCTGAATGCTGATCTGACGCCAGGTGGTTTGACAGGAGACCACCCCGCCCCCACACCTGCCCCAGGCCCAGAAGCAGCCTCAGACGACATACCCCCATCCTGCTGGCTCATCAGAATGACCACGACCTCTAAACACAACTGAGATGTGGTTAAAGAGAGGCAAGCTGGGGTGCTCGGCAATTAGGGGGCAGGGTGAGGAGCATGGGGTCTTTGCTATCTCAGGGGCTGAGCTATCTCTGTGCCTGTCTTGGAGTTACGGAGAGAAGGTAAAAAGACCACGCCAGCTGTGGCCCTCCCGCCCCGCTTTCTACCAGCTGCCCTGTTCCTCGGCTGTGGGGATGCACTCTGGCCCTTACCTGCTGTCTTAGTCAGGTGTCTGTGCCTGTGACAAAGACCATGACCAAAAGCAACTGGGGAGAAAAGGGTTGATTTCATCTTAATTCCCCAGGTAGGTCGTCCGTTGAGGGAAGTCAGGACAGGATCCTGGAGGCAAGAACTGAAACAGGCCATGGGGAGGCTGCTCACTGGCTTGCTCTTCATGGCAAGAAAAGCAAACTTTTTAGTCCGTTGTTGTATTACACCATCCAGGACCAGCTGCCCAGGGGCGGCACCGCCCACAGTGGGCTGAGCCGTCCCCTATCAACCATCAGTCAGGACAACACCCGGGCAGAGCAGACTTTTCTACAGACCAATCTGATGGAAGCATTTTCTCAGTTAAGATCCCCTCCTCCCACACATGTCTGGGTTTGCGCCAAGTTAAAAAGAGACCAATCAGAACACCAGGCACGTGGCTTAGCGAGCTCCAGCTGGGACAGGAAGTCCACCTGTCACCTCTCTGCAGGCTGCAGGAGCTAAAGAAGAGGCAGCCACGATGCTGACTGGCTGGAAGAACTTCCATGATTGGGGAAGAGCTGGGAAGTTGCAGATCCATAGCCAAGTTGTCTTGTCCATCTTAGTCTCCTAAACAATATTCATCGCCCACCTCTGTGTCTGACCTGATATCCTTGTGACTACTGGAATGTACAAAGAGGCTCCCAGCACACAGACAGACAGACAGCCACATACACACACAGATATACACATGCCATTCATGCATACATACATATAAACATATCTATCTATCTATCTATCTATCTATCTATCTATCTATCTATCATCTATCTATCTATCTATCTATCATCTATCTATCTATCTATCTATCTATCTATCTATCTATCTATCTATCTATCTATCGGCACATACATATATCCAATTGACTTGGATATGGGTATTTACACATGCTTGAACAGTCACACACATGGATGCAGTGTTTGTGTTAAGACTAAAACCAAGAATAGAAAATCTCCAAGCAGCCACCAGGACACTGGGTCTCCAGGGCAATAGGAGCTGGTGCTGAGATCCTGGACCAGGTTAAGGCTGGGGCTGCCTGGTGTCCTCTCTGAGGCAAGAGCTGAGCTCAGACCCTGTGGAGAAACAGTAGAAGCAATAAAAGGGTTATACTCACACCGACTAGCACAGAAAATAGGACAACTTCAAAGGAATGTTAAAATAACCGTGTTTAAAGTATTTTGGGAGATGAGGGATAAAAGAGACACCATAAAGTGAGAACATGGCATTAGGAAGGAAAAAAATATAGTTGGAGCTGATGGATAGTAAGGTGGACCATGGAAGTTAGCAGAATCAAAACCAAGTGAAATACAGCTAAATAGGGGCTGGCAAGATGGCTCAGCAGTAGGAGTGATTGCCACCAAACCTAATGACCTGAGTTCAATCCCTGGGACCCATGTGGTAGAAGGAGAGAATCAGTTCTGGCAAACACAAGCATAGATGTGTTCACATGTGAAATGTAAACAAAATGTAAAAATAAAAACTCAAATGGAGAGGTTGATTGTAGAAGCAACTGTAAGTCACCCTACCCAAGTCACAGTGGTCCTGCCCAAACCTACCCGCAGGAGCACTGATGGAAGGTACTTCCTCCCTGAGCCAACCTAAGGCTACTACACCCAGAGACTGCTCATGCAGAGACACCTGACTCGAGATGCCAATGAGGGAAGGACAACACAGCAGAGCTGGCCGCCTGAGCCAACGGGACCTTGGGAGGGGTATAAGACGCATGGATGTGCAGGTCAATAAATGGGTTGGCTTTTTGTTACTCATCGGGGTTTGTGTCAACTCTGCACCTTTTCGCCCCCTCCTCCAAGGAGTGTCATGCAAGGTGTCCCCCAATAGTTGGTGACTGACTAGGATGGATAATTTAAGGAAAGGGGTATGGGTACCATGGTCACCCCGTGGGCGTCTGCCGCAGACAGAGCTAGGTGGAGGAGGAGATACCCAAAGCATATGGCTGAGAATCTCCTGGAGCCAATGAAAGACATGAGACAGGTGGACAGCACAGATTTGAGCAGGGTGATAGGAACCAGTTCCCACAGACACACCCTGCTTCCTGTTTGATGACTGCAATTTGAAGGGACACCCTAGCTGCTGAGGAGAGCAGGAAGACAGACATTGTAGATAATGAATGAGCCCTGCTTGGAAGATAACTGGACAGAACCCAGTTCCTTCAAAGAAATCCATAAAATGATTAATTTGCTGTTTTTTTCCTCTAGAAACTATTTTTTTAAATCACAAAGATTCTAATCCACTCATGTTCATGACAGTCAAAACCCACCCAGCTCTAAACCACTGAACACGTATGTCTAAGGTGTGAGACTAGCAATAAACAAGTGGGAATAAGCCAGAGTAACCACGGTTCTTCAAACTGGCTGTTGTGGAATGCTCAAAAGCCATGCTGTCTACCTGTCTCACAGGGAACTGGTCCTTACCACCCTGTTCAAATCTGTGTTGTCCACCTGTATCATGTCTTCCGTTGATTCTAGGAAATTCTCAGCCGTTATGCTTTGAGTATCTCCTGTATGCTGTGAATATGCGTTGCTTTTTCTGGTTGATGAATAAAGCTGTTTTGGCCTATGGCAGGGCAGAATATAGCTAGGCAGGAAATCCAAGCAGAGAACGAAGTGAAGAAGGGCGGGGTCAACAGAGATGCCAGCGAGCCGCTGGAGCAGCGAGATGCATTAGTAAACAGGCTACACCACGGAGCTACAGATACACAGATCAATAGAAATGAGTTGATTTATATGTAGAGCTACCCAGTAAGAAGCCTGAGCTATTGGCCAAGCAATTACAATTAATATTAAATCTCTGAATATTATTCTATAAACGGCTATGGGGACTGGCAGGCAGGAAACTGGCCCAGCGGGACTGGGTGTGACAGAGAAAAGCCTTCAGGATACAGTGTGTGTGTGTGTGTGTGTGTGTGTGTGTGTGTGTGTGTGTGTAGACGCCAGAAGAGGGCGTCAGATCCTCTGGAGCTGGAGTTACAGGAGATTGTGAGCTGTACTGGGAACTGAATTTGGGTTCTTTGCAAGAGCAAAGAGAGCTCTTTACTGAACCACCACACCAGCCCCATATGATGGCATGGAGAGTTGAGCAGGAAAGATGGTTAATTCAAAGAAAAAGCAGTTGAGGGACCTGCTGTGGGACAGTTGTCTGTACCCTGTCACCTGTATTATTTTTAATAAAATGCTGATTGGCC